>PVJS01058865.1:0-11662 GCA_004027185.1 Glis glis | reverse complement strand
CCTCCCTCCCTGCCTCCCTTTCTGCCTCCCTCCCTCCTTCTCTTTGGTACTAGAGATTGAACCCAGGGGCATTCTACCTCCAAGCTACTCTCCCAGCCCTTTTTATTTTGAAACAGGGTCTCGCTAAGTTGCTGAGGGAATTGCTAAGTAGCTGAGGCTGACCCCGAACCTGCAATCCTCCTGTCTCAGCCTCCCAAGTACTGAGATTACAGATGTGTGCCACCACGCATGGCCCAAAAATCCTTTTTAATATCCCATGAAGAGAGATTTCACCACATCCATGGACTGGCAAACAGAACAGAGATGCAGCTATGAGCAGGGGGAGCAGGGCGGCATGGCACGCTCTTGTTTTCCGATTTGTTGTGTGCATATGTGAATGTATCACTCAGAATCTCACTATGATGTGTAAGTATAGCGCACCAATAAAAAACTAAAAAATTAAATATTCCTTTCCACCAACCGATGGAAACTAAAACCACTGCACTGTTAGCACTATTTTTAAAAAATGCTTCTCCCCAACATATCCTCAACACTTGTTTCATTTGAAAGCCAGCTTGCTGGTTGTCATCCAGAGACCCTCTGAACAGAAACTTGAGCCAGAAAGGAAGATACTCTGGCAAATTTCTGTGAAATAGAAAAACTCCCCTTTCAAACAACTTATTAACAAAATAAGATGTCTTTATTCTCACTCTGCCTCAGTTTACACACACACATACAAGCACACCACCACATCCATTCCCTACTTTTATATGGTATATCACACATACTGATCACACATCACACACCTATCTGTGCTTCCCTCAGATGCAGGCTCATGTCACACATCACAGACCACACTGCATACGCACACCCCTAAAACACTCCATCTGCACATCTTACACACATGTGTACCACGTCACACACACCCTACCACACACACACGCCACACACACAGCATATCCATCCCTACATTCATGCCATATGATACACACCACACTGCACATGCACTCACACACACCATACACACTTTTACACAAGACAAAATTATTGACCTACACGACAGAATCACACGCCTCGCACGTGGCACCACGTGGCACCACAACCACACCACATCCATATCCCCCACGTGCATACCCTGCCTCGACCCTTGAGCTCTTACAAACATGAAACAGGAAAGGCACCGGACTGGCCTGGCTCTACTTCCCGTCCCACAGGCACCAGAGCTCCCGGGCTTCTCCATTCCTGCTTGTGAGGAGGGAGGAAAAGGGGCAGAAAATGCTCAGGCCAGGCTCTGCGAGGCACCTGAGGATTAATTAAGAATTAGCGAGTCGTTTGTGAGGCAGTAGCTTTGGTCTAAGCGAGCCTGGCCTGGGACCTTCTCCCGCCTGCTCATTAACACGGCTCACGGAACGCGCAAGCTGGTCTAAATAGAGTCTAGGGCAGATGGTCAGGGCTGGGCAAGAAGAATCTCGAAGCACCCACCCTTCTCCTTTTCCTCCACATTTCTCATTTGGAGATAAAGAGATTTAAAAAATAAAGTCTCGGAGGTATGAAGGAGCTACAACCTCGCAGCTCCGCTAATTAGAAAGAGCAAATCTAATCAGTGCTGACCATCAGCCTGTGGATTATCTGGGTAACATTTGCACGCCACAGTGGTTCCTGGGTCCCACTCCTCCCTCCCAGTCACTCCCCTCTGCCGCCCAGCCAGAGACCGTGAGCTGTTTTTAATGCCCGCCATAGAAAGACATTCAGAAAGCAAACTGCCGCAAACTGCCCCAGCGAGGCCGAGGCTGGTCAGAGGAAAGCTGAGCAAGGCCCGAGCACCCCACCTTGGTGTCACCCACGCCCCACTTTCCATCAGTTTGGGTGATTGAAAAGCGTCCCCTCTTGACCAGAGGTGTCAGTCCTGAGTCACTCACGCTGGGTAAATTAGTTCAACCATTGGAACATTTCCACATGGTGTAGAGGTGGGAGATGACGGTGGTTAAGATCCTGGGCTCTGGGTTCAAATATTTGATGTCTGGATCCTGGCTACACCCCTGCGCCGCAGTGCCCGAGCTCAGGTCGCTCATGTGTAAAATGGATAATAATAGGCGTCACTGTGTCGAGTGGGTAGAAAGGATTAAATGAGGTGGAGCACGGCGCCTGGCAAGGCCGCAATAAATGGTAGCTGCTATTATTATCAATGTGCTCTATGTTTCTGGTTCTGAAATATCTACTGGATGGGTTCAGCATTGTAGACAGTTTCTTGCCCTGATTGTACCCTGCAAGAGGAAATAAAGAGGAGAGATTTTAGCAGTGGATTTTCAAAAAAGATGAGCTGTGGTGTCTTGGCTGTAGTGAGAGCTCAGCAGGACTTCCCAGCGTTCCCTCCAGCGTTCTCAGTAGCGGTGGCATGGGTCGTGATAGCCAGTGACCATGTGGTCACTGTGTTCTTGACTCCACCTGGGTCCCCTCAGGAAACCGCCTTTGTCTATTTCAGCACGTTCACCCATCTGGAAAGAGGTCTCCCTTCTCCATTATACTAAATTGGCAAGTCATTATTATAGTAATAATACCTGTTATTACCAGTCAATCTTGCTTTCAATAGTAAATTATTATTATGTACTTGGCTTAAAAGGCCTGTGCTGTTGTAATTTGTAAAGGCCCAATTAAGCAGAACAATAAAATTTGGAGTAATAATAATGACATCTTGCGTTTCCACGGTGCATTTATTTTTCAAGTACATAGTATGTCAGCAGGCCTCTCTCTGACCTCTTTGGCCAAGAAATCGTGGCATCATGCCTTCTATTCTGTCGGGAAACCTAAGTTTTCAGGTCACGTGTCCCTTTGGAATTCTCTGCGCAGAGCGTCCTCAGGCTCCCGGGGACAGCTGGGCCAGGCTGAGCCAGACCTGGTTGGGGTGAGATGGGGCTGTTTTTCTGCAAACATGTACCTCTGACCCCGGAGAGGCGGCTTCTTTATTATGGCCATTTATTATTTACAAAGCACTGCAGGTGTACATGGCATTTTATGAGACACAAAGACAAGGTCCCTGCCCCGTGGACTGAGAGGTTTTATCCAGCATTTCATCTGTCTGAGCTGAGCTGCGGGGACGCAAGGCAAACAGGCTGAAGACCTGCGAGGGGCGTCTGGGGTGTCAGATGGGAAGGAGGACTTCTGATGAGGAATTTTATTTATTGATTCATTTATTTGAGACGTGGTCTTGCTAAATTGCCCAGGCTGGCCTCAACCTTGGCGGCCCTCCTGCCTCGCCCTCCCCGTTTGCTAGGCGTGGCCTGAGGAGGAATTTTAGAGTAGGGGAGGATCTAAACAGGCATGTGCGATTTGAAGCACCACTCTGGATGCAGCGAGGTTGAGTGGTGTCCTGTGTTTCAGCACGGGGAGAGCATTTCTGTCTGTGTGCCTTGGAACAGTTGGGGAGGAAAAAGGTCAAATACTAAAAAGAGATGACAAATGTTCTGATGGTTCTAAGAGCCTCTTAGACCAGCATATATCTCCCCCTCCCAGACCCTTTGGATTGTTGCCTTGTTTTGGGGAGTGATGGAGATAGAGAATAGCATTGTAGTCAAGTGTTTTTATTTTTATTTTTGTATTATTACTATTAAATCACTATATAGCTTGAAGCAGATTCATTTTCCTCCTCAAGAAGGGTACGTTTCAGGCTGTTTAGATTTTAATCTCAGCTGCTTCCTGCTGCTGCTGGTCAATTATTCTTGTTTGTGTCTGTCTTGGCAGGGCCAGCCCTAATGGTGTCTCCCAGTTCCTGTATGTTACCATCACCTGCCTGCATGGTCTGTCCAGCCACCTCATAGACACTCACTGAGCAGCTCCTAGGGGACAGTCCCTGGACTGAAAAGATGAACAGGACCCTGTCCTTGTCCCCAGCAGCAGTAAATGGATCAGCACGAGGACCTGAAAGAGCAAAAATCAGTGATGTTGGGGCCAAAGCCGCCCTCCACTGCAGGAGGAGCTGGGGTGTGGCTGGGTGAGCATGCATTCCTTCCAGGGTTCCAATCATTCATTTGGAACATTCCTGGGTCTCCACTGTCTGGAACAAGGGCTCAAATTCTAGGAAGGTTTAGAAATCCAACCATGCCCTAGGCTCGGGAAAGACTGATCACGTCCTTGGCATGAAATTCTTCCTGCTCAGAGCTCAGGGCTTAGTCCAATACCAGGCAGGTTTTGCAGCCAGAAACAGATATAAATTTGGCTGAGCAGCACTAGTGAAAGTAAAATAGATTCTGTAATGTACAGAACATGCACCAGATGGCTCTGCTTCCTACCAGCCCTGTAAGACTGGTTAGAAAAGCCTACTGCCCTCCATCACCATTGCCATCACCATCACCACTGCCACCACCATCATCATCACCACCACCATCATCCCCATCACCACCATCATCATCGCCACCACCACCATCATCCCCATCACCACCATCATCATCACCACCACCATCATCATTACCACCACCACCATCATCATCACCATTACCATCATCACCACCATTACCATCACCATCATCATCATCATCACCACCACCACCATCAGCAGCATCACCATCACCATCACTACCATCATCTTCATCACCATCACCATCACCATCATCATCATCATCACCACCACCATCATCATCATCTTATTAAAAGCCTTCTGGTACATGGTGTTTGCAGAGCACTCCAAGTCTGATGTCTAGCTAATATTTCCTGTCTCCCTTCCTCCCCCTTTGTCTCCCTCAGCCTCCACATCCCAGTCATGTCTGTTCTCTGGGTTACTGCTCCCTCACAGCCCTCACTCCCCTTGCTGCACTCCGTTCCCCACTCTGTTCCATCTTTATATTCCCTTCCTCTTTTCAAGCCAGTGTCTCTTAAAGTATCACCCTCACACCCCCTGCATCAGAATCATCTAGAGAATGTGTTAATGGTGAAGATTTCTGGGGACTCATCCCTCCACCCCTGTGCTAATTCAGGGTATCTAATGGTGATCTGTGGGCATTTGCATTTTAACAAGTTCCCTGCCACAGAGTTTGAGAAATACTGTACTACACTCTTTTTTTTCCAACAAGAGCCAAAGACTTAGCCTTTCAGCTTCCCGATTTAGAGAGGCTCAGACCAGAAGCCAGCTCTAGAAGGGACACTGATAGTGACATGCCACAGCTGGCTTGTACCTAATGGCAAAAGCAAAATCTTTAAGAGTTTTTGTCAGCCAGTGGTCAACCCATTGGCCAATTGAAAGTCAGCCATGGGAGGAGTATGTCACCATGGGAACCATCAAATAGTACAAATCAGACTTTTTCAAAAGATCCAGTATAATAGCTTACCACCAGACACCAAGTATTGTCTAGCTCAGCACTGTGATTAGCAGATGGGAGCAAGAAGGCCCAGAGAGGTAACAACCTGGCCAAGGTCCTGCAGCAAGTGAGGATGCAGTCACAGCTAGGAAGATCCCCGAGTGTGCACGCACCAGCCCTAGTCCTTCTTCATTAATGCTTTGTGCCTGTTGGGACGTTGGTTGTAAGGGTTTACATGAGTATCTATCACTCTGTGAGTTATTTGGGTTTCCTTGATCGCAAGCCACAGGTTCTGGCTCCCGTAGCAGAAAGGAAATCCAACTGAAGGGTCTCATTGAGTTCATGGAGTTGGAAGGAAGGCTGGAAACCAGGCTCAGAGAAAGGATCGAGCTAGGGGTGCTCAGGATTTCAGGGAGCAGGAACCACGGGAGGTCCCCTCGGAAGATGTTGCTGATTGAACCAGCTCCAAACTCTTCTTTCCAGCTTTGCTTCACTCCACTCAGTAAGAAGTCCTTGAAGACTGATTGCCCTTTGGCCCTATCTCTTAGCCAAGGGTGGGCAGGGCATCTAGATTGACAGTCCCCAAGACTGCATGGTATGAGATAATTCCCCCCAAAGAAATCAACGAGAAGAGGGAACGGATGTTAGGTAGACAAAACCCACAGTGCCTGGTGTGCGCCTCCACATGACAGTGTGTCCAGGAAGCTTGCTCAGGATCCCCTCCCCCACCCACACCCTGGCACCTGCTGCCTTTGGCTTGGTGCTGACCCTGGGAAACCCAACTCCATCTTTCAAATGCTTGCCTCTGGGGGTTCCCAGTTGTCTCCTGTTCACCTCCTGTGTCCTATCTCATTGAATCAACTATCATTGAAAAGTCAATGATCCCCAAGTCTGTCTCCAGACCCACAGTGTGATTTTCCATTGTGCATATTCACTGTGGAAGGATTTCCAAGATCCGACTTTTCCTTCATTCATACGACTGCTGCCTTAATTCAGACGCGCATCATCCCCTCTTGGTCTTTGGCACCAGCCTCTGGACTCTTCCTCTCCATTTTCTTTCCTGTCCGGCTCACCCTCTACATTGTCAGTTTGCTTCTTTAAAATGAGCAGATCAAGCTGGGCGTGGTGGCACACACCTGTAATACCAGTACTTGGGAGGCTGAGACAGGAGGATCGCAGGTTCAAGGCCAGCCTCAGCAACTTAGTGAGACCCTGCTTCAGAAAAGAAATAAAATTGAGTTGGGGGTGTAGCTTAGGGGTAGAATGCCCTTGGGTTCAATCCCCAGCAAACACACAGACACACACACACACACACACACACACACACACACACACACACACTAGCAGATCATATTATTCCCATCCTTAAATGGTATCCAATGACTACCATCTCCCTTTTTCTTCAAAATAAAGTCCGCACCCCCTACCTACCATCCAAGGCTTTCTGTGATCTGATGTTGACTGTCCCCTCAGTCCCTCTGCCCCTTCCTGCTGACACCTGCCCCTGTCCCCTGCTGCAGGGACCTCTCAGCAGACACAGCACGCCTTCCTCCCCGCCGTCACTGTTCACATGCGTCCCTCTGGGTGCCGGGCTTGTCCTCAAAATCTCTCCCCAGAAACAGCTTACTCATCTTCTATGACCCAGAGCACAAGATAGAAAATGCGGGCTGAGTGATAATGCTTCAGGTGGGTGGGAAAGTGGAGCGTGCCCCAGGGAAGTCTTCGCTGGCTTGCTCAGTCAGATTTTAGTCTCTGTCCTCTATCTTTCCATACCTCTTTGTTCATCAAGCACTCATCCCATTTTAGTGTGTGCAATTACATGGACTTTTCATCTCATTATGGACATTTTTCCACACTTCCTATCTTTGGAGAATTCTGTTTTACCAACCCTACACCCCACTTCAGAGTGAAGTCACAGCGAAGCTAGGGTGCAGCACAGGTGGGCACCACACATGCCCATACGGGACCCTGGACCAGCAGCTAGTGATGCCAAGCAGCAAGATCTGGGAGGAGCACATCTGGCAATGTCGGGAGATTCCGACGAGAGCACCCAGGCGCATCGGTGGGGTCACCAGTTCCAGCTGCAAGTCTGTGCCAACAATGGGGCCAGCATTATCTCCACTAGACTAGCTCTGCCAAGTGTTTAGGGGCATCATCCCTAGATGCATAGCTCCCCAGCGATTTTGTGATCTAAGTAATATTCTTTAATAAATTCACTTTCTACCTTAAGTAGCCAGAATTGGTTACCAGTTTTTGCAACTAGGAACCTTTTAGTCTGAAAGACCTTCCAGAACAGGGACCACAGATTGTTTTCTTCTTTATTCCCTGCACAGTGCGTGGTGCTGAGTAACCTCAGCTACAGGCTGAGTAACCTCTGTATACATGTTTGTTGAATGAACAAATGAGTTCTCTTTGAGGAGGTTGCTTGTCTGCAGTGCTTGACTTTAATAGCTAGAGGCTGGAGTTTAAATAATGGACATAATACTTCTGTTGCCTGCTGTGTCCTGTAACTTGAGAAGCTTAGGACTCAGGGCTGTTCAAACAGGAGTTTGGGCTGGGATGTAGCTCAGTGGTAGAATATTTGCCCTGCATGCGGGATGCCCTGGATTTGATCCCCAGCACTCCCCAAAAGGAATATTGAATGTAGAGTTCCTTTCCTGATTGACATTTCCATAAGGCTTGGAACTTCCTGTCTTTTAAAAAATGCCACCATGTTCCTTCCTTCTTTTTGTTTCTTCTCCACCCAGGTTAATGGAAGAATTAAATGAATTTCACTGTCCAAAATGCGAAAGCATTTCTCAGACACAGTGACAGTGCAGGCCACCTGTGCGCCATCTCCTGATGAGGCCCTGGAAATGATTTCCTTTTGTGATAGGGGTTTCAGCTAGTGTCAGGGCAAAATTCTGGAAGTCTTTGATTTCATAAGGTATTTGGTGAAGTCTCACCTTATTTCATCAAGGTCAAGATAGAAAATGTGAGCCGAATGATAATGCATTAGGTGGCTGGGACAGGTGGAGATTGCTAGCTGCCCACAAAAATCCCATCTCCCCTTCCGCCACAGGAGCAGGAGTGGCTCCGGGCCTGGCTGCACAGCTGCACTGCATTTCCCACCTTGCATACAGCAGGTGCAACTTCGTGTCTAAGTTCTCTCCACTGGAACATGGGCAGATGATGCATGCCACCTCTGGGCCCTCCGTGAACCCCACACACTCACTCCCCATGCCCTTCTCCCCCTCCTGCTGGATGGTATGGTGACCAGGAAGTCATACGCTGAGGACAGAAAA
Organism: Glis glis; assembly: GCA_004027185.1. Classification (NCBI taxonomy): domain Eukaryota; kingdom Metazoa; phylum Chordata; class Mammalia; order Rodentia; family Gliridae; genus Glis; species Glis glis. The sequence goes on along the minus strand of PVJS01058865.1, from coordinate 3,111 downwards.
GTTGACAGCTGCCCGGGTCCCTGACTGGTGGTGGGAAGATGGCCTCATGCCAAAGCAGGGCTGGTCTGGACTTTAATATGAAAGAGGGTATTAGTCTACTTTCTGCTGCTGTAACAGAATCCCACAGGCTGGATAACTTATAATGAATAGAAGTTTATTTGGCTTGTGGTTCTAAGGGCTGGGAAGCCCAAGAGCGCAGCACCAGCACCTGACAAGGGCATTTTGCTGCATCATCTCATGTGGAAGGTATAGGAGCAAGAGCAAGAGTGCAAAAGGGGATAGTTTGCTTTTATAACACCACTCTCAAAATAACTAGCCCACACCTGTGATAATGACATTAATCCATTCGAGAGAGAAGAGCCCTCCTTTCCTAACCTCTTTCTAGGCCCCACCTCCCAACACCATTACATTGGGGATTAAGTCTCCCGCACATGAACTTTGGGGGACACATTCAAAATGGAGCAGAGACAGCCGGGCGTGGTGGTGCACGCCTGTAATCCCAGTACTTGTGAGGCTGAGACAAGAGAATCACAGGTTTGAGGCCAGCCTCAGCAATTTAGTGAGTCCCTCAGCAACTTAGTGAGACTCTGTTTCAAAATAGAAAAATAAAAAGGGCTGGGACTGTAGCTTGGAGGTAAAATGCCCCTGGGTTCAATCCCTAGTAACAAAACAAAACAAACAAAAAATAAAAAATAAAAGGGCTGGGGATGTAGCTCAGAGGTAGAATGCACCTGGGTTTAATCCCCAGTACTAAAACAAAAAACAAACAACCAGAAAAATAGCAGAGAGAAATAATCTTGTGTGCCTGTTAAGCCTCTGAGTTTTTGAAGGACTTCATTACTGAATTGACTTTCTCTTCATACACTGGGTTAGCTGGTTTAACAGCATATCCAAAGAACAGTGACCCTTGCTTCCACATCAGCACAGCTGGAGGACACCAGTGGCATGTCACGGGCCTCCGTCTTTGACGCCAGTGCAGGTTATTTTAAGCAATAACTCAGACAAAGCTGTGGAAGCTGTACTTATCAGGTTTAAAGATGACACAATATTGAGAGGGATTGCTGGTCAAATTCAAAAAGATCTCAACAAGATAAAAATAACAGGTGCTATTTTCTAAGCACTGGATGTGAGCCAGGCCCTGGGTTAAGTGCTTTCTATACATGATCTTGTTTAACGCTCATAATAATCCTATGACGTAGGAATATTGTCTCCCTTTCCAAAATGGAAAAGCAGTCGTGTCCAGAGATTAAGTACAGAGCTGATAAATGGTATATCTGGGATTCGAACCCATATTCTGTGCTCCTGACCGCTTTGCTTAGCATGGCCCTATGTTCAGGTTACTTTGGGACAGTTCTGGTTCTGCCTGTTGCCTCAATATCTTTATTAACAGCAAAACGGCTCCCTCTTTCAGTCTCAAAACTGTCACAGTTTGCGTGATAAATTATGGGGTCATCTTAGTGATTCTGCTCAGCCTAAAGCTGGCAAGATAAAATTCAAGAAAAATCAATGTAGAATCCCATACATCAAGTGTTCAAATATGCAAAATCCAATGGAGGGAATTTCATTTTCTCTACGATTACATTGAGCCAATGGTATAATGTGGCTGTAAAAATGGCACCAGAAGCTACCACATCATCTAATGGGGCAGTGAGCCCAGAACAGGGTGCAGGATGTCCCGTCGTACTTGGTGCTGGACAGGCCATATGTAGACTGTGGCAATCTATTCAAGAACCCTCTCTTCAGTGGGGTGGACAATCACAATTGGAGTATATTCCAAGGATGGCGGGCTAGTGCAATATTGGGAAATTAAGTCACGTGAGAATGGGTGAGGGCACAAGGGATGCTTTGCCTGGAGTGGAGCAGGCTTTAGGGACATGTGGGCTGTCCTCATATATCCCACTGGCTGCCATGTGGGGGAGGGATCAGGCTGATGCCAGGGACTCCAGATGGCAGATCCAGGACTAGGTGGAATGACAAGGAAGCAGATTCCAGCTCCGTTTCAGGAAGAACTTTCTAACAATCTGAGCTGTCTGACAGCATGCCTGCCTTGCAAAGGCTGGAGCAGCCGGTCCCTGGTTGTGTTCAAGCCAAGGCAGGCTAGACCCCAGCCCGAGGCGGAGCATTGGTGGCACCTGCCCTGGGAGGGTGGCGCTAGGCGACCTCTACATTTCTTTCTCAAATTATGTGATTCCAACAACGGAGCTAGGAACAGATTGCTGACACAGAGAAGGGCAGAATTTATTCAGCGTGTGAATGGAAGAACCAACCATAGCCTGGGTTTTTGTCCTTTTTTTTTTAAAGGCAAGTAGATAGTGCCCTAAATGTGCTCTCTGAGTGGTCTCATGGTCCATAGCCAGCTCTAGGTTACCATGGTCTGCTAAAGCAGGTAGAAAGCCAGGTCCAATGGCACACACCTGCAAGCCCAGTTATTCTGGAGGCTGAGGCAGGAGGACTGCAAGCCTGAGGCCAACCTGGGCAATATAGAGAAAACTTGTCTCAAAAATCATTAAATCATTCAATCAATTATCTAATTAATTAATCAATTTAAGCAGGTTGAGGACTTGAATGAACTTAGTTGGGGATGATTCTGCAAGTGGAGTAAGGAGACAGAGATTGTGTCTCATAGCCAGACAGAAGCGCTCCTGGGTCTTCAGGACCCAGGGAAGTGGAGGGAGGAAACTCTGAGCAGCCATTATGTAGGAACAGAAGAGAAAGAGATAGAAGCGGCGCTGGGTTCTCCACTAGAGAGCTGGGTGCTGCCAGTGCCTGCCTCAGACAGCCCGACAGAGCGGCTCTATCAGAAGAGCAAAGAAACGTCTCCACTGACTCACAACTAAGTATCAAGCACCATGCTGATGGCAGAGGACACAGGGAGGAATAAAGCAGAATTTAAAATTAAGATGTTTTGCTGGGCATGGTGGTGCACACTTGTAATCCCAGTACTTGGGAGGCTGAGACAGGAGGATCGCAGGTTCATAGCCAGCCTCAGCTACTTAATGAGGCCCTCTGCAACTTAGTGAGACCATGTTTCAATAAAAAAATAAATAAACTCCTGGGGGTATAGCTCAGAGGTAGAATGCCCCTGGGTTCAATCCCCAGTACCACCAAAAA
>PVJS01058864.1:0-11662 GCA_004027185.1 Glis glis | reverse complement strand
AAAAAAAAAAAAAGAAAGAAAAAAGAAAAACTGGATTGGAGGAGAGAAATAAAATCTATTCTTAGACGGTGGAGCCTTAGTTCCCTCCCCTCAATAAGAGGGAGGCCTAGCTGTCCGGGAGTGATGATCCTAGCCTAGCTCTCATGAGTAGTGTGCAGGTAGCCACTAGGGGGAGCAACACACTGAAGAAAAGCTTATCTCTGGCCACCTTGTTCTGGGGCTCATGGCAATTCTGGTCAAATAGAAAAGTGGTTGAACCAGAAAAGGGAAACATCCACCCTGGGTCTGAGGAAAAATAAGAGGGCAAAGTGACAGTTCGAAGTCTCTGTCTCTGAATGCTGGCTCTGGCTCACCTAGGTCCCCACCCCAGAACTGGCCAGGCTCACGAATGGGCAGGACTGGAAGGAAGGTGGTGGAGCCGGTGACCTGTACACACTTGGATTCCCATCGTTGCTCTCCCCCTTGTGGGCTCTGTTGGCAAGAGATTCCAGGACAAGAGACAGCTAGGAGATGTCACTTAAATCTTTTATCAGGCCGGGTGTGGTGGTGCATGCTCGTAATCCCAATAATTGGGAGGCTGAAACAGGAAGATCGCAGGTTCACAGCCAGCCTCAGCAACTTGTGAGGCCCTCCACAACTTAGTTAGACCCTGTTTCAAAATAAAAATAAAATAGGGCTGGGGGTATAGTTCAGAGGTAGAATGGCCCTGGGTTCAATCTTCAGTACCACAAAAAAAACAACTTTTATCAGTGAAGGGACTTTAGGGTGTAATACTTGGTAAAATCAGAAACAAATATCTAACAGGAAGATAGAGCTCTGACACCTGTAGCTTAGAGCATGGGTCAGCAAACTCCACCTCCTGGGCCAAATCTGGCACAGCATGTCTTCGTAAACACTGGACCACAGCCATACCCGTTTGTTTGCATACTGTCCAAGGCCACTTCTGTGCCACAACAGGAGAGTGGGTAGTTGTGACAGAGACCATATGGCCATTGACAGAAAAAGTTTGCCAACCCCTGGTTCACAGGTACAGCTCATTAAGAAGTCTTACCATGTGATATATGAACTGGCATATACTGAGAAAATCCCATAAAATCAATGTTCTTTTACTCTACTAACCACACACAAAGGCGGGGCAAGAGGCATGATTCCATGGCAACATCATCCCCATTAGCATTCAGCAAACAGCCCGTCTCATCAGGGCAAAGGCTGGTTTGCTGAAAGTAAAGGATTCTTCTAATGGGCCCCGCAACCTGACCATCACAAGTCTTGACTGCACAGGATATCGAGGGATAAAACACACATTGACAGAATCTATACATAACTTATATCCTTACACACACAGGAATGGTGGGGCGGGTGAAGGGGTTTAGATGTGGATGTCTTACTTTGAAACGCATTCCTTTCCGCTGGCCTTTGTCCATTTTTGGCTTTTCCACATACAGAGGGTTTTTGAGCAATGTCTGGGCTTTGGGTTCAAATTGGACAGACCAATCCCACACGGTGAGCAGATTCAAAGGCTTGCTTTGTGTATCCAGGCTTTCCCTACCCTGCCAAAACAAGCACAGGTCACCATGGCTTCCAGGGAGGACAGAGGAAAGCAAACAGGTTCTAGAAGCAGCAGCAGGAAGGGTGCTCCACTCTGCCCGGAGGCTGGGTGTCCAGGCACTTCATTTTCCAGACAGAGGCTGTCAGTGGTTCTCACTAAAAGCTCGTGGTGGGGGAGGATGGTGAGGACCACATGCCCACTACTGAGCAGGACACCTTGTGAGTGTCCTTCACAACCACCTTGTGAGGTAACTACTATTTCTAATTTTACGCTTGAGGAAATGGAGGCTCGGAAAACTAAAGTGAGTTGCCTGATATCACGAAGTTGGTGCATCGCAGGGCTGGGGTCTAAAGCAGAGCTGTCTGAGAAGCCCAGTTTGGTTGTTCCCACGTCACTGTGGGATTTGATAACCCTACTCGCTCATGCAAACTCTGCGGCAGGAGAGGCTGGGTCAGAGGCACTGAGAGGGGACTAAAAGGATGTAAGAGCAGTCAAAGCCTGGCTTCCCTGCTCTGCCTGCAAGTCTGGTATCAATCTCCTCACAGAGTAACTCCAGGCATGAAACTAAGGGAAGAGAGGCATTTGTCTGTTTTTAAAAAGGAGAGTTTTCAGCCAGGGATGGTGGCACATGCCTGTAATCCCAGTACTTGGGAGGCTGACACAGAGGATCGTTGCTTTGAGGCCAGGCTCAGCAACTTAATGAGACCTTGTTTCAAAATAAAAAATAATAAAAAATAAAATAGGGTTGGGGGTATAGCTCAGACATAAAATGTTTCTGGGTTCAATTCCCAGTACCAAAAAAAAAAAAAGAAAGAAAAGAAAAAGAAAAAAAAAAGGACAGCTTTCACTGGGCATGGTGGCACATGCCCATATAATCCCTGAACTTGGGGGCTGAGACAGGAGTATCACAGGTTCAGGGCTAGCCTCAGCAACTTAGTGAGGCCCTCAGCAATTTGGTGAGAACCTGTTTCAAAATAAAAAATAGAACAGGGCTAGGGGTAAGGCTCAGAAGTAGAATGCCCCTGGGTTCAATCCCCAGTATAAAACACACACACACACACACACACACACACACGATTTCAATTTGGCTTAATCACTTGCTCCAACACTTGCTTCCAGCTCAAATATTTACTATGTGACCTTCGGCTAGTTACTTATTCTTTGTGTGCCTCAGCTTTCTTGGTGATAATAATAGTAGACAACCCATAGGGTGCTGTAAAGAATAAGTACCTTTCTAGGTGTAAATAACCGGAAAGCACTTAAAGCAATGCCTGGTACAGTCAGTGTTAAATAGGTATCATTTTCAGCATCAATATTATTGCATCCTATTTGTGAGATGCAGCTTCTTTATTATACAGGTTTCTAAGAGACTCTTACCATGTTAGTATCTTTTTGATGAGGCGAATTGAAGAAGAAGGTGCTAAAAATCGGTATATACAGGCTGTCTGACAGTACAGTCAGGTAAGTCTCGGTGAATTCAAACGCTGGGGGATGCTGGTGCACCAGCTGCCAGACACAATCTAAGAAAAGCAGGAACACGGGAACCTACATGAAAACAAGATACATGTTACTTAGCAGGCACAGAGAGCAACGTGAGCTGACCTCAGCTCAGTGGACAGCCATCTCAGTAGCTGTGGAGTAACCACTTCTGAGCCCTATATTCTCTAGGACATAATGTGCTCCATCCCATTTTGAATGATAGACATGTCCAACTGAAACCACATGCTTGTGGACTAATATCAGTATTTAGCAGTATCCATCTGTGTCAAAGATGTTTCAAAGATGAAATATGTAAAAATCTCATTATGGAGCAGCATTAACATGAAGAACATTTGCAATTTTTTTTGGTACTAGGGATTGAACCCAGGGGCATTCTACCTTCAAACTACAGCCCTATTTTATTTTCATTTTATTTTTTTTGGTACTGGGGATTGAACCCAGGAGTTTTCTACCTCTGAGCCATACCCCAGTCCTATTTTATTTTTTATTTTGAAACAGGGTCTCACTAAGTTGCAGAGGGCCTCACTAAGTTGCTGAGGCTGGCTGCGAATCTGCAATACTCCTGTCTCAGCCTCCCAAGTACTGAGATTATAGGCATGCACCCCCACACCCGGCTTTATTCATTCATTTATCTATTTATTTTTCTGTGGTACTGGGGATTAAACCCAGGGGCATTCTACCTCTGAGCTATACCTCCAGATCTATTCTTTATTATTTATTTATTTTTATTTTACTTTTATCCAAGTACTAGGATTATAGATGTACTCTACCATGCCTATATATATATATATATATTATATATACTGTATATAATACATATAATATTGCTCCTCCCTCCCAGTACTAGGGATTGAACCCAGAGGCATTCTACCTTCAAATTACACCCCTAGCTCCTCTTTTTATTTTATTTTATTTTATTTTATTTTATTTTATTTCATTTATTTATTTTTTTGCAGTACCGGGGATTGAACTCAGGGGCGTTTTACCTCTGAGCTACACCCCCAGCCCTATTTTTTATACTTTATTTTGAAACTGGGTCTCATGAAGTTGCAGAGGGCCTCACTAAGTAACTGAGGCTGGCCACGAACCCGGATCCTCTGGTCTCCGCCTCCCAAGTACTGGGATTACAAGCGTGCGCCACCATGCCCAGCCTGTTTTTATTTTGAAACAGGGTCTTGCTAAGTTGCTGAGGTTAGCCTCGAACCGCCACCACACGCCTTTAAATTCTTTAAATAAGCTGGGTGTGGTAGGATGCTTGGGATATTGCTGAGACAGAAGGATTGTAGGTTCAAGGCCAGCCTCAGCAACTTAGTAAGATCCTCAGCAACTTAGTGAGACCCTGTTTCAAAATAAAAAGGCCTGGGGAGGGATGTAGCTCAGAGGTAGAATGCCCCTGGGTTCAATTCCTAGTACCAAGAAATAAAATAAAATAAATAAATAACGGCACACATGATAAACTGATCCCAGTTTTCCTAACGTGTTTGCAGCATGCACTTTGGAAACAGAGACTGTGTCTGAAGATAGGCATGGGTAAGAGATGAGTGGTTCTCCCATAACTGGACAGTCTGCAGTGAGGGAACTCACCTCTTCTTTGTCACTCTGGCGGAGATGGTTGCAGCGATCCAAGAAACAGTGGCCGCCCATGACCCACTCCTTTTGGATGAGGCTCTGGAAACCAGTCCTAGTTCGACAGTGGGGGTCCATCATCACTTGCACCAGAGAGGCAAGGAGGCAGCAGAAGTCGGAAGCGTTCTCCTCTAGGAGGGACCCCAGCAGTGGTGCCAAGAGGAAGGAGGGCAGAAAGTGTTAAAAGCTGCAGTGCTCCACCACACAGTTAAAAGGAGGTCTGCTATTAACAGCCGAGTTGTTACTCCCTCCAGGCAAGGGCCAATGGAAATAAGAGTGACGCATTCTGATCCAGAGACAAATTGCTTCTAGCCTGTCTAGTACACACTGCAGCATACGCTGGTGCTAAATATGCATTTTCTTACTGAATAAATGCAGCACTGAAAACCCACTTTTAGTGCATGGGGGTCCAGATGTGCCACGCAAGAGTGGAATCTCCCACATCATGACCTGCCAGGCCACAGACTAAATCCAATCCCTTACCTCCTGGGGGTCAATGCCTTAATCACTGAACTCCCTGTTCCAAGGCTTGCTGCTTCTCAGACTCACCTCAGAGCTCCTTTCCTTTATTCCTAAGTCCTTCACTAACTCAGCTTTGCAGAAAGTTTAGTATTTCTGGACTGCACCAAAACTGATCTTACTTTCTGCCCCAAGGCTCTTCTTTCCTTTTCTGTTTGAGGAACAGAGAGGAGCAAGCTTCTCCTTGCCTAGCCTAGAGGAGAAATTCTCCTTGGTGCACTTCTATGTGCCCAGCTGGAATGTACTTTACAAAACCCACATATAAAAAAAAAAAGTTCATTCACATACTTGTTTAACACTCCTGACTTAAAGCAAATAAAAATTCATCTACAGCCATGCATTTGTCTTACAGGGTTAAAATCCTAATCCTAAAGGCATGGGGGGGGGTCTATGTTTCCTCTTTTCCCCCCAAAAAAGCGTAACTCAAATTGATTTTTAAAAATAACCGCAAGGAGGATGGGGCTGTTAATATTAGGGTTAGATAAACTAAGGATGAATGTTTTTATTTTTGATACTGGGGATTGAACCCAGGGCCTGATGCACGTTAGGCAAGCACTCTACCCCTAAACTACTACCTTATCCCTTTTTATTTTGAAACAGGGTCTTGTTAAGTTGCCCAGGCTGGCCTTGAACTTTTGATCCTCCTGCCACAGGCTCTGGAGTAGCTGGGATTACATGCATGCACTATGGTGCCCAGCTTAACTAAGGATGAACTTTATCTTTTTGGGGATTGAACCCAGAGGCATTTTACCTCCAAGTTCTATTCCCAGCCCAATTTTCTTTCTTTCTTTTTTTTTTGGCGGAACTGTGGATTGAACCCAGGGGCATTCTACCTCCGAGCTACACCCCCAGCCCTATTTTTTGTTCTTTATTTTGAAATAGGGTCTCACTAAGTTGTGGAGGGCCTCACTAAGTAGCTGAGGCTGGCTGCAAACCCGGATCCTCCGATCTCAGCCTCCCAAGCACTGGGATTATAAGCGTGTGCCACCACACCCAGCCCGATTTTATTTCTTATTTGGAAACAGTCTCACTAAGTTGCAGACGGTCTTGCTAAGTTGCTGAGGCTGGCCATAAACCTGTGATCCTCCTGTCTCAGCCTCCCAAGTACTGGGATTACAGGAGTGTGACACTGTGCCTAGCTAAGGATGAACTTTAATCAGGAAGTTACTCATACTGTTAGCACTCTTTCATCCTGACTCCCATAATCATGAAGCACAACAGGTCCAGGCTTACACTGGTCTCCTCCAGGAAACAAGCCTAAACTACAGAATGACATGTGTTTAACAGAAACAGGCTTTTATGTTTATCTTCTAGTGCTGTCAATCTTCAAAATAAGTTTCATTTTTTGTTTTTCCCCCTGTGGTGCTGGGGACTGAACCCAGGCACATTCTACCTCTGATCTACACTCCCAACCCTATATTATTTTTTATTTGGAAACAGGGTCTTGCTAAGTTGCTGAAGCTGACTTTGAACCTGAAATTCTTCCTGTCTCGACCTCCCAAGTACTGGTATTATGTTAGGCCCTCCACCCAGTGCCATGAAAGGTCCTGGTGGACTAACAGAAGCCTGCTCTAGAGTACCGGGCCTCTTCCACGTGGCAGTGACTCAGCATATCAATGGCAAAGATGGCGCTGGTGGACCCCTCAGAGGGAGGTCCCGCGGTTAGCCTCACCTAACCTCAGGAGGGCTATGATAGGCAGTTACCTCCTTCCGTGCTCACGGACAACAGGTGCCTTCGCCTATGATAGATCACAGGGGGGTGTAATGACCTGACCGTCCCCTGCCACTGGGCCCCACCTTACTGCCCGGGGATTTCCTTTATGGCCTTTACTTTAAAAGTGCGACTGTCTTTCTAATAAACGAGATCTTTCTTGACTTGTCTCCCAGCTCCCTGGTCTTTGGGTGAGCCGCGACACTTGCCCCCCTATCCAGTTCGTGCCACTCTCGGGCAGGACCCTGAGAGTATTACAGGTGTGCGCTACCATGTCTGGCGATAAGCTTCATTTTTAAGGGAATCTTTCTTCTTGTATCTGAAAAGTTTTGAGAGTATACCTCTGAATAATGGGAAGAGGAACCAAAAAAATGATATTTTAGAGGACAGAGAACTCAGAAGTCTATCAAGGAGTGACAGACCTTTCCCTTTCATCAGCCAGAAATTTGGATTTCATCTTATGCAGCTCTGTGATTATTGCACTTGGCTCCTTTTATCATTCAAGCCTCCAATCTTCATTCCTCTTCCTTTTACCAGTTACTCAGTATTTAAATAATGTTCTTTTTATGTCTTTAAAAGTAACACTCAGGCAGGGCGTGGTGGCGCACACCTGTAATCCCAGTACTTGGGAGGTGGAGACCGGAGGATCCGGGTTCGCAGCCAGCCTCAGTTACTTAGTGAGGCCCTCCGCAACTTTGTGAGACCCTGTTTCAAAATAAAGGATAAAAAATAGGGCCGGGGGTGTAGCTTGGTGGTAGAACCCCCCTGGGTTCAATCCCTGGTACCGCAAAAAAAAAAAAAAAAAAGAAAACTAACACTCTTAGGGAAACTCTCCCATTAGGGTTGTGAACTTCTAGAAGGCATGGTAGGTGCTGGATGACTATTCAACTCCAGGTCAGTGAGCTTGTATCAGATGGACCAGAAGCCACATTTTCCAGTTTGTTCTTAGAAACTAAGCCATAACAGTCAAGGGAAACATCAGAGAAATGATAAAAGCTTTGATGTATAAAAGCATGAAATAATCTACTTAATTTATAGCATGGGGCTATAAGAAGCTTGAAATTTTCTAAAAAGTAAGCTGGGCATGGTGGTGCATGCCTGTAGTACCACCTACTCTGAGGTTAAGGCAAGGGGATCACCAGTACCCAGGCCAGCCTGGGCACCATAGCAAGACCCTGTCTCCTAAAAATAAAAAGATTCTAAGTGCTAGGCATAGTGGTGCATGCCTGTAATCCCAGTATTTGAAAGGCTGAGACAGGAGAATCACAGGTTTAAAGTCAGCCTCAGCAATTTAGCAAGACCCTGTTTCCAAATAAAAAAATAAAATAGGGCTAGGGGTATAGCTTGGGGGTGGAACGCCCCTGGGTTCAATCCCTAGTGCCACAGGGGAAATAAAAAGTTGCCAAACATATAGATATAAAAATAATAATTAGCCGGGCGTGGTGGCGCACGCTTGTAATCCCAGTACTTGGGAGGCGGAGACAGGAGGATCCGGGTTCGCGGCCAGCCTCAGCTCTCTCTATCCCTCTCTCTCCCTGTCTCTCTCTCTCTCTCTCTCTACTTAGTGAGGCCCTCCGCAACTTTGTGAGACCCGGTTTCAAAATAAAGTATAAAAAATAGGGCCAGGGGTGTAGTTCGGAGGTAAAACGCCTCTGGGTTCAATCCCCGGTACCGCAAAAAAAAAAAAAAAAAAAAAAATAAATCTTTCATGAGTCTATATAAAAGGGATTACCAAAAGATTAAAACTTCAGCTGGGCACAGAGGCACTCTCCTATAATCCCACTGACTTAGGAGGCTGAGGCATAAGGATGAGGTTGGCCTGGGCAACTTAGTGAGACTGTCTTAAAATAAATAAAAAAGGCTGAGGATGTAGCTCAGTGGTAGAGCATCCTGGGTTCAATCCTCAGTACTGAAAAAAAAAAAAGACTAACTTCAACCATGTTGAATTAATAAAAAATCAAAATCTAGGTGGGCATGGTGGCACACGCCTGCAATCCCAGTACTTGGGAGGCTGATACAGGAGGACTGCAAGTTAGTAGAACACCTTTGAGTTCAATCCTCAGTAGCCCCCTCCCCCCCGAAAAAAAACTAAAACATTAAGATGCGAGCTTTGGGAGATACCAAACAATTTCTTTTGGGGCTGGGAATTGGTCTCCCAAGATTCGAGTAAAAGAATTTTAAACTGTAACACTGAAATCCAAGGCAAGGGATTCCAAGGTTAAGGAGAAGGAAATGGGGAGGATTTCTACAATAGCTCACTCCTCTAAGACAATTCCAATCCCATTAAGCTACGTATACAAAAAACAATCTCAAGTGAAAGAAAATGGAAACCCTCCTTTGTGATTTAAATATATTACCTAAAAGAAGAACATTCATGTTTTGTGCTTCTAGACACTCTGCAATCTCTATCCCTTTTTTCAGGCAACGTCTAAATAGGAAGAAGACAAGAAACAGGGGCATTAGTTCTTGAGCTTGGTACCATAAATAATAATAAGTTTAGAGGTAATCTGAATTGTTCTTTAGTTTTCTTTTTATTTTTTCATGCTAAAATCCTTCAGACAAAGAAAATAATTACCATTTACACTATTCAGATACTGAGAGATACTCAACTGCATATTAGAAACGGATTCTGGGTATATATCCAAAAGGATAAAATCAGTATCTTAGATATCTGCACTCCCATGTTCACTGCAGCATCACTTCACAATAACCAAGATAAGGAAACAACCCAAGAGTTCACTGACAAATGGACGAGTAAGTACAATGGTGTGTGTGTGTGATGGATTTTATTCAGACATTAAGAAAAAGAAAATTCTACCACTAGAGCACCATGGATGAACCTGGAGGAAATATGCAAAATAAGCCAGGAACAGGAAAACAAATTCTGCATGATCTTACTTGTAAGTAGAATCTAAAAATGTTGAATGTGCATATGAAGTAGAATGGTTGTTCCCAACGGCTGGGAGTGGAGGAAGTGGGAGTAGGGGTAGTGAGATACTGATTCAAGGAAAGAGACTTTCAGTTGTAAGATGAACAAATTTTGGGGACCTAGAGTACAGCATGGATGGTGATGATAATTAATTTGATTGTGATAATCATCAGACAATTTATATGGTTTTTATTTTTATTTTTTGTGGTACTTGGGGTATTCGACCTCTGAGCTACACCCACAGCCCTATTTTTTTTTGTGTGTGTGGTACTGGGGATTGAGGCCAGGGGCTTTCTACCTCCAAGCTACATCCTCAGCCCTATTTTATTTTTATTTTGAAACAGGGTCTCACTAGGTTGATGAGAGTCTTACTACTTGCTGAAGCTGCCCTTGAACCTGCGATCCTCCTGTCTCAGCCTCCCAAGTACTGACATTACAAGCATGTGCCACCATGCCTGGCTCCCCCAAGTGTGTGTGTGTATGCATGTATGTATGTATGTGTGTGTGTATGTACTGGGGATTGAACCCAGAGGCATTCTACCTCCAAGCTACACCTCCAGCCCTATTTTATTTCTTATTTGGAAACAGGGTCTCAATAGGTTGCTGAGAACCTTGCTAAATTGCCAAGGCTGGCTTTGAACCTACAATCCTCCTGTCTCAGTCTCCCAAGTACTGGGATTATAAGCGTGAGCCACCACATCCAGCTTATTTTTTATTTTGAAACAGGGTCTCATTAAGTTACTGCGCACTGGCCTTGAACCTGCGATCTTCCTATCTCAGCCTCCCAAGTACTGGGATGACAGGCATTTGCCACTACATCAGGCTATGTATTTTAATTCATCACACTGTATACCTAGGCTGGGGAAGTAGGTCAGTGGTAGAGAAGTGCCTAGCATAGGCAAGCCTTGGGTTCAACCCCCAGCACACAAACAATGTGTACCTTAAATATATACAATCATTATCAATTAAATATAAAGAGAAGAAAAAAAAACAAAACAGAAACTGAAAACTTTCAGAAGAAAGCACTCGGATTGATGTAAAACTGCTCCTGGGTTTTTGGGCATAGTCGTGCATGCCTGTCATTCTAGTACTTGGGAGGTTGAGACAGGAGAATTACAGGTTCAAGACCAGTGTGCAGAAACTTAGCAAGATCGACCCTGTTCAAAATAAAAAATAAAATAGGGCTGGGGGTGCAGCTTAGAAGTAGAGTATCACCTACCACAGCAGCACTGAATAGAATGGATCTTTTCAGCCATGCTCATATATCCAGCTGGCCACCTTGAATAAAGCAATATGGACTGTATCACATTCTTCAGAAATGGGAATTTATGGGTTTTACTAGAACTCACCAGAAAACTCAGGTATGAGTTTCCAGTAACGATTTCTAGTTTAGACATCACCTAGGAGCATTTGTATGTGTGTGTGGGGGGATGCTAGGGATTGAACCCAGGGACATTTTACTTCTGAGCTACACCCCCAGCCCTTTTTATTAATTTTTTAGATTTTGAAACAGGGTCTTGCTAAGTTGCTGAGGGTCTCACTAAGTTGCTGAGGCTGACTTCAAAACTGTGATCCTCTCATCTCAGCCTCCCAGTACTGGGATTACAGATGTGGGCTACCACACCTGGCTTATCCCTGACTTCTAACTACTAGGGGCCTCCACATATGCTGTCCTCAGCTTGCAGCTACGCCCTCTCCTACCCCGACCCTCCAGCAACCCTCGTTTCCCAGGCCTGACACTTCATCTGGTTCTGGATGATCATCCTTCTCCACTCACCCTGCATAAAGAGTTCTAACACTTATCACTGTTTACCATTACTAATTCAAA
>PVJS01058863.1:0-11663 GCA_004027185.1 Glis glis | reverse complement strand
TCACAATGAGTATCAGTTTGGTATTAACATACATGCACACAGCTCTTGGTGTCCCCCCCTCCCCCCCTACATGTAGCACTGAGAATGATGTTGGTATAATCTCATATGTACACATTGTTTATGATAGTAATTCCATAGATTCACTTCTTTCTTGCCCTTCCCCTTCTCTTGTACCTCTTCCCTTGCACCACTGAGGGTTCTCTGTTGTCATTGGAGTCCCTTTTGTGTCCCCACTACTCCCTAGGTTGTGCATATTAATGAAAACATATGTCCCTTCTAAAAGAAGCATTTTAATCAGCAAGTGTTCCAGGAACATCTCCCTTTTGGGGGTAAAGCCGCTCTTCCTTGAACCAAAGCAGGAAGAGGCCCGTATGATCCGATACACCGTTTCCATCTCAGATAATCACACTGACTTCTGGCTGAATGGGAAACCCTTTAAGTCTGTGGGTTGAAGTATTTCATACTTTCACAGTCCCCACCAGGAGGTCAGCGTGAGCTAGACACTCCTACTTATACACTGGAGCAAAAAGTGAATCACAGTTACGGATTCTTTTTCATGGTGACAATATAAAAGGCAAGGCAAAAAGGAATATTACATGATTCTCACCTTGCAAATTAACTTTGCAATGATTGGCTGTGTGGAGCTTGGTGGGGTAACAGGAAGCCACTGTACCAAGCCCTACACATGGAACCTTATTTAAAAAGAAAGGTAGTGACCAAGAAGACATATATACTAGGCACCTTCTATGTATAGCCAATTACACAGACTAGAATATTTTTGCCTGTTTACCATTTATGCCCATAGCACAGAAAAGTTTTACCCATTTAAAAAGAAAAAAAAAGCCAGGCGTGGTGGCACACGCTTGTCATCCCAGTACTTGGGAGGTTGAGACAGGAGGATCGCAGGTTCATGGCCAGCCTTAGCTACTTAGGCCCTCTGCAACTTAATGAGACCCTGTTTCAAAATAAAAAATAAAAAATAGGGCTGAGGGTATAGCTCGGAGATAGAATGCCCCTGGGTTCAATCCCCAGTGCCAAAGAAGAAAAAAAAAACTAATCTCTTGGTATGAGTTAACCTTTCCTTTCTTTTCTTTTTTTTTTTGTGTGTGTGTGTGTGTGTGTGATACTGGGGATTGAACCCAGGGGCATTCTATCTCCAAGCTACACCCTCAGCCCTATTTTTTATTCTTTATTTTGAAACAGGGTCTCACTGAGTTGCAGAGGGCCTCACTAAGTAGCTGAGGCTGGCCACGAACCTGCTATCCTCCTGTCTCAGCCTCCCAAGTACTGGGATGACAAGCTTGTGCCACCACGCCCGGCTCTTTTCCTTTCTTTACTTCTTTTTTTTTGGGGGGGAAGAAGCGGGCAATATGACAATTCTTATTTTACAGAAGGAATATATTCTAGCCGGGCATGGTGGCGCACGTCTGTAATCCTGGTACTTGGGAAGCTGAGACAGAAGGATCTCAGGTTCACCACCAACCTCAGCAACTTAGGGAGGCTTTCTGCAACTTAGTGAGACCCTGTTTCAAAATAAAATAGGACTGGTGGTATAGCTCAGAGGTAGTACACTTCTGGGTTCAATCCCCAGTACTGCACACACAAAAAAAGGAATGTATTCTTGTAAAGTTCAAACAAACCAGAAATTTATGAAATATAACCTGAAAAATTCCTCTTCCAACTCTCCTTCCATGTGAGTTATTTTTTCATTGAAGGCCTTTATCCATTGCCATACATATGCACTTGCTTATACATATGTGTTTACCATATAATGTTTTGCAACTTGGTTTTTTATTTTTGCCTTGATTATTGTTTTTTTACCTGTAAATAGAAATCTCCCTCTTGAAGAAATCTTGTTACACCAATGTTTTTATCTCCTATGCAGTCAAATCCGTCAATATTTTCCTTTGCAGCTTTTGGGTTTGTGTCTGGGCTGGGAGAGATTTCAACCCTGATTTTAAGGCACACGGAAGACTGGAATAATTGCAACAGGTTATAAGAAGTTGGCAGTTTTCTACTAATATCAGCTCAGCTCCTTCCAAATTAGCGTTGGGAAGGGTCTCCCTGTGCTCGCTCTTCTCTAGGGACCCTCCTGCTTTGGTTCCTGCTCCTCCCTGACTCTGTCCCAGGCTGCATGCTCCTTCTCAACGCTGTCTCCTAAACACAAGTGAGTCAGGCAAGAACTTGCACAAAAACTTTTGTTCAATATTGAGGAAGAACAATGGGGAAATAAACACAGAAAATGTGTTGAATCAGGCCGACCTATCAGTAGATAAAGATTTGATTCTATCCTAACTAGCTTGTTCTCCAAGACTTAAAATCTCCACCCCATTTCCTATGAATTGTGTCTGTGTCTCCTCAATCTGACTCCACATTCCCAGCTGTTTCTAACTGGTCGTTGTCAATTTAACATCCACAATCCAGCAATACCTTCCTGGTCCTCCCAACACTTGGTGGTCCAAACTAAAGGAGCCAGGACTCCTCCTTTTGTCTACCTGAGGCCCTATCCTTGGTACCCGTTTTTAATTTGAGGGATTTACCTCTTCCCCAGGATTTAATTCACATTAAATCCATAGATAGGACCTCTCCATCCATAGATAGGACCATACTTTTTTGTCTTTCTTTCAATGGCCTCTTCTAATTACTTATTTAATGATGATAATTATTATTTGAAGGGCTTGCCATATGCTAGGCAGCATGCTTTATAGACATTATCTTAATTCTCAAAACAGCCTTTTGCCAATGGTAATATTACTCCGTCCATTTTACGGATGATGTAATAGGGACTCAGATATGTGTTAATGGGATGAATTAATGAGTGCATAGATGGATGGGTGGATGCAAACAATAAACTGCTAGCGCTCCAGGCATCACCAATAAAACACATAACTTTTCCCATCTTGCTTCACAGTGCAGAGCAATTCAAACTGGCATTGTAGTGAGATACTCTTGCCCCACAGAAGCCAGATTTAATAACAGAATAAAGGAATGCAAAGGTGTCATTATTTTTGTAAACTCTACTACTATAAAGGGGTACAGGGTTTAAAGGTCTATGAAATAGAGTTTCGTCCTAAGTTTCATTCATGGTTCTGGTAATAACTCCCAGGGTGAATGAGAAAATCACAGATCTCTCTGTGAGTCAGTTTCCTCGTACACAAAACAGAAATAATGAAGCTTGGTTGTCATTAAGGCTCCTTAAGATCTCTAGATGAAAGATACTGTATTCGTCCAGGACAGATTATTTACCAGTCTACTAGGAAAGATTCTCAGAGGGGAAGGATGGTCATGGCTCAGATGTATACTTAGAAGGAAATGGTAGGTCATTCCAAAAACGTATGCATGTACGCGTTTGAGAAGAGGGAGTCCCAAGAAATGTCTGGGATCCTGGAAAGCTCAGCTTGATGCTGGTTCTGCCAGTTTGGCAGGAGACCTTGACGTCATACCTCGCAATCTCATTTTCCACATTAGTGAGATAGAAATGGCTCCGGGTGCTGTACGTGATTTCCCTGCTCCAGAAGCAACATTGAACCCTCTATGATTATGCATGAAATCCTCAATAGGGAATTGGGTATTTCTCTAAGGAGTCCATAGCCTCCCTCTACAGACTCGTCTTCCACTCTTCTTTGTATTTTCAAAGGGGAATGTTCTTGGTTCTTCCCTCTCTGGTTAAGCCAATGTCCACCCAGGCAGAACCCCATCCTTCCTTCCCTGCCCCACCTCTCAAGCTCCTACCCACCTTCCACTAAGGCCGCCTATTCTTTGATCTGACTCTTACTGAGTTCTGCAGCCCCTGTAGATTTTAACAAAGTGGGTGCTTGCCTCGCTCGCATACATGAAAAGAGCAATATTTTTACATTTCTCTCAGAGTTTGTGTGTTTTGTTTTTGTTTGTTTTGTTGTTGTTGTTGTTGTTGTTGTGTTTGTTTTGTAGTACTGGAGATTGAACCCAGGGGCATTCTCCCTCTGAGCTACACCTCCAGTCCTATTTTATTTTTTATTTTGAAACAGGGTCTCACTAAGTTGCAAAGGGCCTCACTAAGTTGCTACAAATCTGTAATCCTCCTGTCTCAGCCTCCCAAGTACTGGGATTGCAAGCATGCGCCACCATGCCCAGCTTTCTCTCAGTGTTCTTGATATCCAAAAAACTGGATCTGTTTTGTGTTCTCAGTGAACTTGTAACTTCTCATTATTTACCAATCACACATGAAGAATCCTTTTCTCCTATTTCACTCCCCCAAAACATTGGTCCAGCAAAACTGTAAACTGTGTAGGATGTGCTCTTCCCAGATGAGCCCCCACTATTCCCACCTGTGCCTTCATCAGTGTTACTCTACCTCTCCTGTTCCCTCCCTTCCAGTCTCTCCCTCCCTATCTACCCTAAAAGCATCCTCCTTCCACACCAGTTCCTGATATCCTGCATTCCTTCTACATGCAACTTGAACATTGTGCTAGTTCTTTGGAGGATGCCAAAAGGAACTGAGTATGGGTTCCTCCTATATAGAGTTTGCAGTCAAGAATTGTTGATTGAGAGGCTGAGACAGGAGGATTACAGGCTGGTGGCCAGCTTCAGCTATTTAGTGAGGCCCTCTGCAATTTAGTGAACCCGTTTCAAAATTAACAATAAAAACTAGGGCTGGGGGTGTAGCTTGGAGGTACTGTGTTCAATCCCCAGTACTGCAAAAAAAAAAAAAGAATTGTTGATTGAGGGCTGGGAATGTAGCTCATTGGTAGAGCACTTGCCTTGCATGCATGAGGCCCTGGGTTCAAACCTCAGCACCAAAAGAAAAAAATCGTTTGATTGACAAGGTGGTCAGTGTGTATTTAAATGAGGGAATGATTGAATCAATGTATCTTGGAACTCAAGAAATATGAATATCCAAAGAGATTCATGGATGGCATGCTATGAGAACTCAAAGGACCCTGGAACCAGAAGTGTCTTCCAGTGATGTCAAATCAGACTCTGCTGCCCTCCAGGACTCAGTGTGATGGAAGCCATTGGCCCAACACCGTCCAGTGCCCTCAAGCTAACCACCCTCTGATTCTGCAGCATGAGCAGGGAACCTTCTAGTCCTGGGCATGATGTGGTGGGACTTGGGAATGAGTCCTCAGCAGCAGGGTGACAGCAAAGTGGAAGGAAGCCAGTTTGAGGGCTATTCTACTAATCCACAGGCCACCTCTTGCAACAAGGTGGCTTGGGCTCAAGATACACTGGAAACATACAACACATACAAAGACGACGGCTGGGGTTACAGTGGCAGGTCATTAGAATGCAGAGGCCCGACGAGTTTCCATAAAAGCCGGCGCTGTTGTGGAACGAGGAGCCACTTTGAACTTCCTGGCTTTCAGAGCAGCACTTGGCTGGCTACGCTTGCCCTGGTAATATTCCATTTGTTGCTTTGGCCTCTATGGCGTGAACCCAGAGGAGGCTGGCCCACTGGGAGGCAAAGCCCCCCAGCCAGGGGCCTGGGCCACTCAAGGCCACATCTTTGAACATGTTATGAGCAGTGGGGATGAGAGCGCTTTCAGGAGAGTGGAAGAAACTGCATTCCAGGCCTAGCTCTGGCCCTTTCTAGAAAACTCCCTTCTCTGAGTTCATTTGCTCTCTTAGGATTTTTCCCCCCTGTACTGGGGATTGAACTCAGGACCTCATGCATCCTAGATAAGCACTCTGTCACTGAATGCCTTTTATTTTTTATTTTGAGACAGAGTCTTGCCCAGGCTGGCCTCGAACTTGAGAGCCTTCTGCCTCGGCTTCCTGCATAGCTGGGATTACAGGCATGCACCACCATACTTGGCTCTTCCTTAGGATTTCCGTGAGGACCAAATAAGAGAAAGCTTATGCAGAATTCCATGTATTGAGCACGAGCTCCATAAAGGCTAGTTCTCCTCACCTGTCAGGATGCCAGGCATTGTTTCTTCATTTCTTCATTCATTCCACAAAGATATTTGGGGCTGGGGATACAGTGGTGAGCAACAGAAGAATAACCCCTGCAGGCCCTTTTAAGTTTTTTGATCTAATGGAGTGCACAGCTACTAAAGGGCCTTTTATCAGCAAGGTGACCTTGGGGGAGTCGCTTAACCTTGCTGAGCTCTGCTTCCTCATCTGCAGAAGCCGTGCAGCGGAGGCGATGTCAGACTTCTAATCAGAAAACAAACGTGAAGGGGCTGCATAAATATAAGACTTCTGGCACACGTGGGAAGTCTTTGTTCTTACAGCCTGCTACAGTTCCCAGCCAGGATGGTGGACACAGAAGAGTAGGGGTGACATTGGGACCTTCAGGTGTCACCAGGCTTCATCAATGAAGGGCAAAGATTGGCTATTGCATCTAGGTGCTGCAATAGGTTAGTCCTTGGTGATTCTTTTGCCCCTTTCCAAAAATAAAAATAAAAAGGAAAGAAAGATGTATATTGTGTTGGGTACTCAAAGCTGAAAGCCAGTGATCACAAGCCATTAAGTCTTTGGGTGTCTTATTGACAGTGCCCCTGACCGTGTCTAGACAGAGTCTGGGCTCTCGGGCAGTCATTGTTCGCAGTAGCGCAGCAATACCTACAAGGCTCAAAGAAGTAGCCTTCGGGTTTCACAGCCCAGGGGGGCGAGCCAAGAGCCAGGAAGAACTCAGCAAAGCGAGCCTGCTTGGTCAGTGAGACCTGAGCTCAGAGCTTTGTGGGAATCCCAGAGCATCAAAGACATCGGGCTCACATTTAACCCCCTTCTCACTCAGAGAAGAGACAGTGATAGAGGGGCAAGTGCGCCAGCACTTCTGCAAGCACCCTAGGGGCAACTTTGCAGCAGTGCCCTTTAGCACAGGCTATCCCTGGTCTTCAGTGGATGTAGGGATCAATCAGCAAAATGGGTCGGATGGGCCGGGCGTGGTGGCACACACTTGTAATCCCAGTACTTGGGAGGCGGAGACCAGAGGATCTGGGTTCACGGCCAGCCTCAGCTACTTAGTGAGGCCCTCCGCAACTTCATGAGACCCAGTTTCAAAATAAAGTATAAAACATAGGGCTGGGGGTGTAGCTCGGAGGTAGAATGCCCCTGGGTTCAATCCCCAGTACCGCAAAAAAAAAAAAAAATGGGTCGGATGCCCACCGTGCATGGAAGCCCATGCCTGGTACCAAGGGGAGCTCGGAGATAAGAAAAGCAAGGTTGAAACTTTGTGACTTGGGGAGGGAAATGAGGCACACAGGGCCTGGCAGAAAGTAACTGTGAGCTCAGGGGCTTAGTTGCTTAAGCAAAGGGCTGACGAAACGAATGATCATATGGACACAAATTCAAGCAAGCTGCATCATATGGAAGGAGGAGCACAGGATTTGGAGTCTGAAGGCAGAGCTGGCATCCTGGCTCGTGGGCTTTCTAGCTGGTGGGCACTAGGCTGGACCATTCTGCTTGCTTTCAGACCAGCTATCCATTCCACTCTGTGCCCTGGGGCTAGCCTCCATGGCCTGCCTCCTGTGGGCTTTCCTGAACAGCTACTGATGTTGCTTCTTCTTCTTCCTCCTCCTCCTCCTCCTCATCTTCATCCTCATCCTCATCCTCCTCCTTCTCTTCCTTCTCCTTTCCTCCTCCTCCTCCTTTCCTCCTCCTTCTCCTCCTTCTCCTTTCCTCCTCCTTTTCCTCCTTCTCTTTTCCTCCTCCTCCTTCTCCTTCTTCTTTTTCTTCTTCTTCTTCTTTTCTTTTTCTTCTTTGTGGTACTGGGGATTGAACACAGGGGCATTCTGCCTCTGAGCTACACCCCAAGCCCTATTTTATTTTATTTCATTTTATTTTTTGAAACAGAGTCTCACTAAGTTGCAGAAGTCTTGCCAACTTGCTGAGGCTGGCCGCTATCCTGCAGTTCTCTCGTCTTAGCCTCCCAAGTACTGGGATTACAAGCCTGCGCCACCACACCCGGCTTTGTGGTCTGTCTTCTGGTTGGGCTCAGCCAAGGGGAGTCCCTGGAAAGAGACTGGCGGCAAGGACCAGGTTCCTTCCCCTCTGCTCTGGCTAGACAGGGAGCGCTGCGCTTCAACACCTCCAGCTCCATGGAGACACTCCGCTCCTCCTGGGGCGCTGGAACACAGCATCCTCCCTCTCCCCACTCTCCTGTCCTGGCTTCTCACTGTTGCTGAGGTCTGGGTACCTCAACATTCCTTGTTATCCTTTCATCCTTCCTGCACCTCTAGAAAGAGATTCTGCTTGGGAGCCATCTGAATCAATTCCGTTTCCTGCTGAGACTCAACTCGCTTTGGCAATTAGAGCAAGTCATGGAACTGCCCAGGGTGTCAAGTTCCTCAACTGTGACATGGAAATAATAACAGTACTCAGCATCTAGTACAGCACCTGAACCTTGGCCCTCCATAAATGTTGGCTATTCGAATAAATCAGTGTGTGAATGAATGAATGGCTGAGTGAATGAATGAATGAATGAGTTCTTATGAGGATCAGTGACAAGGTGTTAATGTATTAGGTGTGAAAATGTTGGTGATCTTTATTTATTTATTTATTTATTTATTTATTGCAGTCCTGGGAATGGAACCTGGTGGCTCTACCACTGAGGTACATCCCCAGCCCCCTCCCACATGGACTAGTTGTGTGATCTCAGGCAAATTTCCATGCCTCTATTTCCTCCCCTACAGGACAAAAGAGTTGGAGTTAATAACCTGCAAGGGCGCATCCATCTCAGGCATCCTGTGAAGTACCAAGCATACCAAGCATTAGCTGTGTGAATCAGATACGCGAGGGAAGGGCTCTGGGAAGAGCAGGGACTTAAAGAATCAAATAAAAGCTAAAACTGCAAAAGGACATTCAGAGCAAGCAAGCCTGGAGAGGCCTGGTGACCAAGAAGAAACATCTGGCTGGAACAGAAGTTGCCCATGGGGACATAAGGGGAAGACTGGGGTCACAGGTCATCTGAAGGGCCTTGACCATCAGATGGAGGAATTAACACGGTGAGTGAGTGGAGGAGTCTGCGCTCCCCAGAGCCCCTCTGCACAACCCGCTGCCCCGCCATCAGCCTCTCTCTTCGGCTCCCACTGCTAGTCGCCTTCTCCCTTCGTGATTCCTTTCTTTGAAGGTCACTTGTCAAATTAGGGGTGGGGGGAAATTTACTGGGCGAGGAAACCATTTGGCGAGGGATATTTTTGGCGCTGTTCAAATCTTGGCAAAGGACTTGTGCCTATCGTTATCCTACTTGCACTGTAAGTCTTAGTTGGCAGCAAAGTTCAAGGCAAGATCATCAAAAGGAAGAGATTTGTGTGTGTGTGTGTGTGTGTGTGTGTGTGTGTGTGTGTGTGTGTGGTACAGGGGATTGAGCCCAGAGGCATTCTACCTCCGAGCTACACCCCCAACCCAATTTTATGTTTAGTTTGAAAGAGGGTCATGTTAAGTTGATGAGAGTCTCACTACTTGCTGAGGCTGTCTTCGAACCTCCCATCCTCCTATCTCGGCCTCCCAAGTACTGAGATTACAAGCATGCACCACCACGCCCGGAAGAAAGTGACTTTTAAAATAATTACAAAAACATAAACCCAGAAAAAAAATTTATTTTTGGTACTGGGGATTGAACCCAGGGGCATTCTACCTCTGAGCTATATCCCCAGCCCTAGGTGGCTGAGAGTCTTGCTATGTTGCTGAGGCTGGCCTCAAACCTGCAATCCTCCTGTCTCAGCCTCCCAAGTAGAGATTACAGGCATGTACCACCACACCCTGCTTCAGAAAAAAATAAACTTACTGTGCCTTGAGCAGGAATATTAACTCTGGAGGATCCAAAGCATTAAGTCAAAAACACTTAAAATGGTAAAAATAATAATGCAAAGCCACTGTAGGATACATGGAGGTATTTGACAAATGTGGCTAGGTGTGTGTTAAGTCTGTCCTTTCGTTCCTCAGGCCTCAGTTTCCCCATATGTCAAATAAGGGAGTTAGACCAATGGCCTAGCAGGGCGGGCTGCCCTCATTCCCCTGCTCTCTCCCCTTGTTGAAACGACATTCCTGGGAGGCCGCGAGCGAACTTGCATCTCCCTGGCTTCGGCTTGTCTGATCTCTGTCCCCTGTGTGGCCTCTCGGAGCACAGGAGCTGGAGAACTGAGGCAGCTGCTCGGCTCTGGTGCTTTGTCGGCCTCTGGCCAGAGATGAAAGGACCCGGCACAGCTGCGGTAGAGCAGGGCGTCTGGCTCCGGTCACCTAGCGTGTGCCAGGCTCACGACCTCTGCTGGGGACAGGACTGGTCTCCTGTCAGGCATGCTTGCCGGCGTGGCCCCTGAAGATGTCCATCCTGCACGGCTCTCATGGCGACCATTCCAGAAGGCTCATCTGTGTGGTCCTCTAGCTCAAGAGTGTCGGTGACACTCCCTTGCTGAGCTGCAGCACTGTGTCCCCGAGAGACCCTCATCCTGAGAGGCCCCTGCGCGCTGCTCCACAGGACGCAGGGGTGTCCACTCAAGGCTGGAGAAGGCCACCTCTGTCCCTTTCCCCGGTGTGACCTGGAGCTCTGAGGAGCCCTGCAGGAAAGAAACCTGGCCCTCCTCCTTGAAGCCAGGGAGTCACCAGAAGACTTTCCACCAAAGGACTCTTTCTTTCTCTTTCTTTTCTTCTTTCTTTTTTGTGGTACTGGGTATTGAACCAGGGGGTATTCTACCTCTGAGCTACATCCCCAGCCCTTTTTATTTTATTATTTCGAAACAGGGTCTCACTAAGTTGCTGACAGTCTCACTAAATTGCTGAGGCTGGCTTCGAACCTGAGATCCTCCTGTCTCAGCCTCCCAAGTACTGGGATTACAACCGTGCACCATCACGCCTGGCTTGTCGGTCCTTCCTTCCTTCCTTTTTTCTTTCCTTCTTTTGCTCAGTAACTCCAAGAAACGTCCTTCAGAACTGTGGTTCCCAACGATACGCCTTGGGACACACTGCTGTATGGGTTAAAATTCGAACTTTCTAGTGTTTACTTAAGGCTTGCCTGGTGTCTTCTCTCCTCTGTGCACCCCAAATTCCAGTGCCGTTGAATTGAGTTGGTAGATGATGATGATGATGATGATGATGATGTAAAAGAAGCAAAAGGGAAGGGGAGAGGAAGGAAAAGAAAGGAAAGGAAAAGAGGCCTTAAGAATATTTATTACCCAGAAGATCCTAGGTTTCAGGTCAAAAGCACTCCAAAAGTTAAATTATACTAAGTATTTATTTTTTTATCAATAAACTAGGCATTTCCCCCCGCCAGGCCTGTGCTTATGTTCTTCCCTCCATCTTTACCTGTGACAAGCCTGTTCATCTTTCTAAATTCAACTTAACTGGGATCCTCCCCAAATTCCATATAAGAACTTATTGCTCACTACTCTGCCACTGCCGCCTTCTTCTTCTCCTTCTCCTTTTCCTCCTCCTCCTCCTCCTCCTCCTCCTCCTCCTCCTCCTCCTCCTTCTTTCTTCTTCTTCTTCTTCTTCTTCTTCTTCTTCTTCTTCTTCTGTACTGGGGTTGGAACCCAGGGGCATTCCTGCCTCTGAGATACACCCCCAGACCTATTTTATTTTTTATTTTGAAACAAGGTCTTGCTAGGTTGCTGAGAGTCTCACTAGGTTGCTGAGGCTGTTCTCAAAACTGCAATCCTCCTGTCTCAGCCTCCCAGGAACAGGGATTACAGGCGTGCGCCACTGAACCTGGCTATTGATCTGCATTCTCATAGCTCTTTTGG
>PVJS01058862.1:0-11665 GCA_004027185.1 Glis glis | reverse complement strand
AGGGCTGGGGGTGTAGCTCGGAGTTAGAATGCCTCTGGGTTCAATCCCCAGTACCAAAAAAAAAAAAAAAAAAGAACAGGTGCTACAGGTGGGCATGGTGGTGCATGCCCGTAATCCCAGTACTTGAGAGGCTGAGACAGGAGGATCACAAGTTCGTGGCCAGCCTCAGCTACTTAGTGAGGCCCTCCACAACTTAGTGAGACCCTGTTTCAACATAAAGAATAAAAAATAGGTCTGGGGGTGTAGCTCAGAGGTAGAATGCCCCTGGGTTCAATCCCCAGTACCCAAAAAAAGAATGAACAGGTGCTACAGGTGGGCATGGTAGTGCATGCCCGTAATCACAGTACTTGAGAGGCTGAGACAGAAGGATTTGAGTTAGCTTCAGCAACTTCATGAGACCCTATTTCAAAGTAAAAAATAAGCTGGGCGTGGTGGCGCATGCTTGTAATCCCAGTACTTCGGAGGCTGAGACAGGAGGATTGCAGGTTCGCAGCCAGCCTCAGCTACTTCGTGAGGCCCTCCGCAACTTTGTGAGACCTGGTTTCAAAATAAAGGATAAAAAATAGGGCTGGGGGTGTAGCTCGGAGGTAGAACGCCCCAAGGTTCAATCCCCAGTACCACACACACAAAAAAAAGAATAAAAAATAGGGCTGGGGATATAGCTTGGAGGTAGAATGCCCCTGGTTTTAATCCCCAGTACCGTAAAAAAAAAAAAAAAATCAAAATTAAAAAAATAAAATAGGGCTGGGGGTGTATAGTTCAGAGATAGAACCTCCCTGGGTTCAATCCCAGTATTACAAAAACCAAACAAAAAACCAAAAGAACAGGTGCTGCACCCCTAGTACACAGAATGATCCTGGCCAAAGTCACCTGAACTTTCTAAGATTCAGTTTCCTTATTTATAAAATGGAGACAATTCATTGAGTCATTCAATGAATATTATGTGTGCACTGTTCTGGAGTCGAGAAGATGGCAAAAGTCCCTCTCCTCCTGAGTTTACAGTTTCATCGGTCTAGATTACAACAATATATTTGAGAGGAACAATAAAGAAATATGTGGTAGAAAGTCAGGTAGGGGCCGGGCGTGGTGGTGCACGCTTGTAATCCCAGTACTTTGGGAGGCGGAGACCGGAGGATCCGGGTTCGCGGCCAGCCTCAGCTCTTTCGCTCTCTCTCCCTGTCTCTCTCTGTCTCTGTCTCTGTCTCTCTCTGTCTCTCTCTCTCTCTCTCTCTCCTTAGTGAGGCCCTCTGCAACTTCGTGAGACCCGGTTTCAAAATAAAGTATAAAAAATAGGGCCAGGGGTGTAGCACAGAGGTAGAACACCCCTGCGTTCAATCCCCTGTACCGCAAAAAAAAAAAAAAAAGAAAGTCAGGTAGGGTTAAGTGCCATGAAAAATGCTATGATTAAAGCAGGGCAAAGGGGTGTGATGGAGGCTGTTTTAAGATAGAGTAGCCAGGTGGCCCTAAAGGGGTTTTATGATGGTCCAAACAGATATTATATAATGTGCTCAACTCAGAGCTGACAACGGTGCTTAACAAATATATTATTATATCAGCCAGTTTCACACCTCTCAGCCCATATTTTAGTTACCAAAGAAATAGAATAATTAACAGTTCTTGAGATCTTACTATGTGCTAGGTACAAAGCCTTTTAAAATGTTTAATTAATTTAATTTTTACAGTAACTCTAAGAGGTAGGAACTCTTATGGGGTCAGAAACCGAAGCACAGAGAACGTATAATAGTCAGGGAGGGCTGGAAACTGAGCTTTGAATCTGGGCAGTCTGATTACAGAGACTGAGCTGAGATTGTGAAGGGGCTGTGATTAGATACCAGGAGACAGCCTAGCTGGCACAGGCAGGCTCTGATGTCAGATTGCCTGGCTTCTTATCCTGGCAGGTCTAAGCCTCTCTAATTCAGTATCCTCATTTCTAAAATGAAATACCAGGACCTATCTTACCTTCTGGGTATCATGCTTACAACAGAGCGTCCTTTCTGCTCTGTTGGGGCTGCAGCCTATTCAGAGGCCAGCCTGGCAGGCAGGGAGAATGAAGGGTCTAGGGGCCTCTGAAACTCCTGGAGAGGAATAAATGTACACCAGTTAATTGTCAGAGCAACTCTAAACTCATCTGGAACCCATACCTTGGAAGCTAGATCTTTATAATTTCGAGCGTGCCAGGGCGAAATGAGGGGAATCTTAAACGCAGCAGGCAGGTGAAATCTTGGCGTGGTCTCAACACTTAGCTTCCATTTCAGGCCTTCCACGGCTGCCAGGAGAGGTGTAGTCTTATCGAATGTCAGGGTTGGAAAGGCGCCTAGAGACGGTCAAGTCAGTAGATGGGGAAACCGAGGCCCAGAGAACCTGCGTGAGTCACCCGAGGTTTCTAGGTGCATTAGGAGGCAGTCCATTGGGGTACCCCTGGCAGCAGCCTCTGCCCGAGTTCCGCTCTCCCTGAGGCCCCCAAATCTCGGCCTCCTCCCTGGCCCTTCTCCAGGAGGAAAACGCCTCACTTCGTCCAGAGCACCGGCTGCCTCCTTCCCTACGTGGGTGCTGCTGGAGCCCGGAACACCAGGGGATCCAGACCGGGTTCGACTCGCGCGTGCGCACAGCGGCCAGCCCCTCGCCTCCCCCCCCTTTTCCCTTCCCCTCCCCTGTCCTTACCGGCTTAGGGGAGGGGGAAGACGAGAGGAGCCCGAACTTGGCCTCAGCCAATGGGCTGGCGGGCCGCGGGCCCGGCCCCCTCCTTCCCTCCTTCGCGGTCCAATAGGAATTTACTACAATGTTGTGGCGAGCCGAGGGGGAGGGGCGCGCGCGGGCGGGCGGGCTGCGGCCCGGCGGGCCTCGCCTCGCCTCGCCTCGCGGAGGAAAGGCGGGAGGGCGCGCGCCGGGGCTGCTCGCTCGCTCGCTCGCTGCCTCCCTCTGCCAGTGGGTCTAGTCAGTCCGTCAGCCTGCAGCCGGCGGGCCCGCGAGCCGCAGAGGGCCCGAGCCTCGGACGCCGGCGCCGCCTCCTGCCATTGTTCGTCGGGCTGTAGCAGCGGCAGGCGCGGGATCCCGGGCCCGGGAGCTACCGGTGAGCAGAGGCGGCGGCGGCGCGCGAGCTGGGGGGCGCGGCGCTGTCCCCGAGGGGACGGTCCTGGCGGCCGCGGCGGCGCCGCAGCCTCTTTGTCTCCAGCCCCCCGCAGGCCGGGGCGAAGTGCAGGCTCTGAGGCCGGGGGGCCTCGTCCGCCCGCGGGAGCGCGGAGGGCAGGAGCCGGGACGCGGCCTGGGGAGCGCGGGGCGTGCGCGGAGCTGGGGAGGCGAGGGGCCGGGGTGCGCCGGCGCAGCGTGGCAAAGTTAGGCTTGGGGTGCATTTCCGACCAGGGGATGCAGACCCCCGCTGGCCTGCCAGTCGTTGCACCGTGCGCAGGAGCCACCGAAGGAAACCAGAGGTGGAGAATCGCGGGCTCCCGACGGCCGAGGTGTTGGGTGCAGCTGCAGAGCGATTTCCTGGCGACCAGGGCGCTGGGCTGTCTGAAGTCGGGGGGGAATCTGCAGGCTGGAGGGAGTCCTAGCTGCACTTGCAGGCCTTCCCGCCACCGCCACCTGCACCATTAAAAAAAAAAATAATAATAATAAAAATCTCTGAGCTCGCGGATCCAACGCTTCCCTCTTTAGTCTTCGCGGTCCCCAAAGGGTTAAATCTATTCTCTGAGCGTCGTGACCTCCTTTTTCAGTTCGCGCATCTGTCGGCTTGGAAATATTTCCCGGTGCTTGCTGGGCTGCTGTACCTGTGGAGAGCCTGGGTCCAGGCTCACCCTCTGAGATTCATCACCACGCCATTATTCCTGGGGAGCTTCTGCCCAAACAGGGTCGTTCTCCCCAAGAGCAGGCATTCTCCTGAGACAGAAAGTGATCTCACGTGAAGCCAATTGCTAACAGATTGGTTTCTGGCCACATGATAGCGACTGTCATCCTGTTGTTTCTCTAACTGTACCCTACCATAAATGACTAGTCTATGGAGACGTGTGTTTTTTTCTTTCTTTTTTTTTTTTTTTTTTTTTTTGGCATGCGTTGCTGATTAGGAGATATTTTTTTCCCCATTTTTTAGAGAGACGCTGAGCTGTTTTTAGTAGTCTGGGTGATTTCACAGCTGCTATTTTGTTCCTTCTGTTTTTAGGGGAAATTGCAAGAAATGGTTATGTCTAGTGTCTTGGATATTATTATTATAGTGGATTTATACTCTCTTGAGGATATACTGTATTCAGTGCTGTTGCTCATTACTGTTTTCTGTATTCTCAGTCCTGACAAAAATTTTTTAATTGGCTTAAGTCTTTTAATAGAGCAAGATATACATACACTCTTTATGTAATTCTTCTAATCCAATTTCGTTAGTGTAGAATTAACCCTTTTTAAGGAAACTTGATGTACTCTTCATTTTCCTTTTTTGTAAATTGAAGTCGTAAATTCTTTTCTAGCTATAAAATTTTTGGTTTTATAAACAGTTTCTTGGGGTGTTATTAATATAATTCATGGAGAGTACATAACAGAATATCTGGCACACAGTAAACATTCAAAAAATGACAGATTAAAAAATGGATATAAGTTCAGTGTGATAGTGCACACCTGTGATCCCAGTACTTGGGAGACTGAGACAGGAAGATTACAGGTTGGAGGCCAGCCTCAGCAACTTAGTGAGATCCTGTTTCAAAATAAAAAATAAAAAGGGCTGGGTGTGTAGCTCAGAGGTAGAATGCCCCCTGGGATCAATCCCCGTACCAAAAGAAAAAAGGATATAATAGCTGAACATCAGATTGCCTTGGAATCAAAGTGCTAATTCAGAGTGCTTTCTATAAGAAGCTTATAATTAAGGTAAAGATGGTCATAATTCTTATCCCTGGGGAAACAAGTACAGTATATCTTTGCCACTATTAAAAGTAAACTCATTGTTGGACCCAAGTTCAGCATACTAACTTTCTGATTCTTCTATACTTTTTTCCATGTGTAATTGAACTTAGACTTAGAAATAGATGTTTTTATTGTTAGGACTCACCAAAATTCATTTAACATTATACCAGTGTTTTATACCAGATGTCTTACAGGTAAGTTCTTGCGTGATATGGTCCAATCTATTTTTCCACTTTTTCTTCTTTTTAACCTTTCCACCTTTTCCTCCTTATTTCTTACATTCTCCAACCAAGTTAAATTACTCTCTGTACTTTTGGTCATGCAGTTGCATCTTGCTTGTCCTCTGGAATGTTTTCAGTTCTTACACCTTACAAATGTTCCAAATAATGGTAATTTGAAATGTGGGGAAAAGTGCCCCCTATGTAGAAGGAACTTGATGGATTGGTTTTTTTTTTTTTTCCGCTTTGAATTTCCTTTGAGCTTCAACCAGCTGAGTTTTCTTTAACTGGTGTTTGTTAAAAGGATTTAAGTCCTAAATGCCCCATCGATGTGTGCAGCCCTTGGTGGCTCACAGTAGAGTAAGAAAACCTTTTAGGCTGCTGTTATACACAGAGCTAAAAACTCCACCAACTGACAAGTTTAATGCTTGGAAACTCTAGCTGTCTGCAAATAGATTAAGCTAATAGAAGAAAGTTTTATCTTTTAGATGGCTCTCCGCTTGCTTTCTGCATCTGTTCTCTTTCTTTGTGGTCTAAGGGACAATGTAGTCTTAATGTTTGGGAAGCAACCAAATTGTATTTATTGTGTTCAAGTAGTAGATATGGGGAACAAGCATGTTTTTATTTATTTTTTTTGTGATGCTGGGGATTATTGAATCCACCGCCTCACACATGCTAGGCAAGTGCTCTACGACTGAGCTTCATCTCCAGCCCTTAGTTTTAAGTAGGCTTACACTGGGTGGGTACTTATAGTTTAAGCTACTTGGGAGGCTGAAACAGGAAGATCACTTGAGTTCAGGAGTTTGAAGCCAGTCTAGGCAACATATTGAGACCTTGTCAAGAAAGAAAGAAAAAAGGAGGGAAGGAAGGAAAGAAGAAAGAAATTAGGCTTATTTTCAATATATAAAATGATACAATATTTTATATAGTAATAGCAAAATAATGTATGTCTTCCTCTTCATATTTATTTAAAAGAATATTCATCTTATATCTTTTCTCCTTAAGAATTCCTTCCTTCCTTCCTTCCTTCCTTCCTTCCTTCCTTCCCTTTCAATGGAGATTGAACCCAGGTGCATTCTACCTCTGAGCTACACCCCCAGCCTTATTTTTTATTTTGAAACAGGGTCTCACTAAGTTGCAGAGGGCCTCACTAAATAGCTGAGGCTGACCGTGAACCTGCGATCCTCCTGTCTCAGCCTCCCAAGTACTGGAATTACAAACATGAGCCACCATGCCTGGCTCTTAAGAAATATTTATAAGCAACATCTAAACTAACAAATGTTTGGAAATTATTATTTTTTTTATGTGTGTGTGGCACTGGGACTTGAGCCCAGGGGCATTCTACCTCCGAGCTACACCCCCAGCCCTACTTTTTATTCTTTATTTTGAAACAGGGTCTCACTTAAGTTGCGGAGGGCCTCACTAAGTAGCTGAGGCTGGCCATGAACCTGCCATCCTCTTGTCTCAGCCTCCCAAGTACTGGGATTACAAGCGTGTGCCACCACGCCCGGCTAATTGGAAATTACTCCTATTTACTCTCAAAGAAATGATTGTGGCATTTTGTTGAGATATGACCTACATATTTTTCCTGTTATTATCTTTTGTCAGGTTTGTGCCCCACATTTAAAGTTCACCAGTGTGCTATTTTCTTGCGTGCAGCTTGAGCTTAACATTTTTGAAAATTACATAGCTAGCCTTCAGAGTTAAGCTTGTCAGTAGCATTGCCTAAAAGCCCCAGGATTCTCGAACTCTCTGCAGGTATTTGATATGCTTACCATCAGATTGTGATCTAAAATATATGGTCTATAAATTTTGATGTGAGTGATAGGGTTTGCGCATATTGGTTTTTGAATGTACAAATTCAGTTGAATAGTGGTGATCTGATTTCATAACTTTAAAATATCAATGACCATCAGGGCCTGAGTTTGTTTCTGAAATCAAGGGTAGCATACGTTTGGACCACGGTCTGTTCTTTGTTATCTAAGAAGCAGGCCAGCACTGGCAGTGTTGCCAGGGTATTTTTCCAAGAGTCTCATCAAGTTTGTGATTGGTCAGATGCATATTCAGATGTGAATTCATCTCTACATCTAAAGGACTTGTTTTTTTCCCCCAATTGCTTGAATACAAAATCACTTTATTTTGTTTGTGAGCCAAACAACAATAATTCTAACTACTTTTTTCCTTTTTTTTTTGTGGTGCTGGGATTGAGCCTAGGGGCATTCTACCTCCAAGCTTCACCCCCAGCCCTATTTTATTTTCTACTTGAAAACAGTCTCGCTAAGTTGCAGAGAGCCTTGCTAACCTGCTGAGGCTGACTTTGAAGGAATAGCTTCATTTCATTCAGTTTTTAGCTGGAGGAGACCCAGATTCCAAATATATATGTTACTTTTTGTTCATTTGTATTTCTTGTAATGTTACTGGTGGCTTTTTTTGGGGGGGGTACAGGGGATTGAACCCAGGGGCGTTCTACCTCTGCGCTACACTCCTGGCCCTATTTTTTATACTTTATTTTGAAACTGGGTCTCACGAAGTTGCGGAGGGCCTCACTAGGTAGAGAGAGAGAGAGAGAGAGAGAGCGAGCGAGCTGAGGCTGGCCGCGAACCCGGATCCTCCGGTTTCCGCCTCCTAAAGTACTGGGATTACAAGCATGCGCCACCACGCCTGGCCCCTTTACTGGTGGCTTTCTATGTGTCTTTTTTTATGAGCAGGTTCATGGTGTGTTGGGTAAAATGCAGTAGAACAAATACTCTGGTGTACACACTGGGTTAGATTAGTATTTTGGTTTACTCTGCTACTATTTAATGAACACACAGTGAGAAGGATAAAGGGAAAACTATAGTAATGAGCAGTATTCAGAAACTGGAGGCATTAGAAAGGAAAACTTTGATATTTTATATTGAGCACTTCAAATATCAGTTTAGGAAAGTTTAGTGGGAAAATATGATTTTGATGAAATTCTGTTTACACTAATTTTTGCTAATTATTCTTATTTAAATGAGATTGTACCTACCTTGAAGTGTTTGAAAATAAATTAGATAGCTCTTTGAACTTTGGGGAAAAGCAGCATACCATGTGTGGCCAATATAATCCTAGGAATGGCTTGAAGGAACTTTAATATTCCCTACCTTGTAATCCTCATCAGCCTCCCCCCAAATCACCCAAAGTAAACATACAATCAGAGTAGAGAAACTGGGAGCTTGATGTGCAAATATTTTTTCTCTTTACAATCATATTGTAATCCCTTAAAGTCCTTTCTATGAATAAATTCTGGCATCATGTTCATTTTATTTATTATTGCATTTATGAAGACCAGTTCTCTCTCTCTCTCTCTCTTTGTGGTACTGGGCATTGAACTCTGGGGCATTCTGCCTCTTAGCTACACCTCTCAGCTCTATATTATTATTATTATTATTATTATTATTATTATTTGCTGTACCGGGGATTGAACCCAGGGGCGTTCTACCTCCGAGCTACACCCCCAGCCCTATTTTTTTTTTTATACTTTATTTTGAAACCGGGTCTCGCGAGGTTGCGGAGGGCCTCACTAAGTAGCTGAGACTGGCGGCGAACCAGGATCCTCTGGTCTCGGCCTCCCAAGTACTGGGATTACAAGCGTGCGCCACCAAGCCCGGCTCCCAGCATGATCTCTATTTGTAGAGATTAAAGTTGTTTTTGAGCTATGTGAAATGGCACTCAGGTAGGGTTAAAGTAATCCTGGCAGAGTAGGTAAGAAGGGTCAAGATTGTCTGATGGAATGGATAGGAAATATGACTATGAGTTTATATTGATAAATTACATTGGAAGAAGCAGCAAGATGCTCTATTATTATTTTTATTGTCTAATTCTGTATTCAGTATGTATTTATAATTCCATTATCTAATAATATCTATTAATAGGGGCAACAGCACTTTGATTTCTTCTTGGTAGTAGGTGGAAATAAAATAAAATAGAATAAATATGCTTCGGTAGTCAATTGTGGGGTGTGTGTGTGTGTGTGTGTGTGTGTGTTGTGCTGGGGATGGAACCCAGGGCCTTGCACATGCTAGGCAAGTGTTTTACCACTGAGCTACATCCCCAGCCCCAGTTTTGATTTATAAATGCAATTCTACTTCCTCTTTGTGCTTTTCATTCTCTACAAAAATCATCATTATACAAATCAAGTTTTACTAGGGCCTCTATATATCTGAATTGTAATATACAACATTCTGAAGTTTAGATACTTACATTAATATCCACTCGGAAAGTTTTTATCCATGCATTATATTTTAATAATGCCTTCCTTAAACCATAAAAAATAATGATAAAAAGTTTTCAAGTGAGAAACTCTCAGTGATACAACTACATTAACTCATAAGGTTATTTTAATTTTTTTGGTAATGCTGAGGATCCATAGGGCTATTTTTAATTGGTTAAATTTAAACCTTTAACCCAGAAGCATAATAGAAATGTCTATTTTTAGCCAGGTGTGGTGGCGCAGGCTTGTAATCCCACTACTTGGAAGGCTGAGACTGGAGGATCCGGGTTCACGGCTAGCCTCAGCTACTTAGGCCCTCCGCAACTTAGTGAGACCCTGTTTCAAAATAAAGAATTAAAAAAAATAGGGCTGGGGGTGTAGCTCGGAGGTAGAATGCCCCTGGGTTCAATCCCAAGTACTGCAAAAAAAAAAATGTCTATTTTTGGTAAGTTATGAATATATAGTACTATGCCAGTGTTCCTTTGTGATTGATGTACAGCTATTAGTGCTCACACAAATTCTTAAGTAATCCTGTTAGAATCATTTTAACACAATGAAATCTTAATGGCATTTTTTGAGTACATCATCTTATAAAGAAATACTCTCTTAATTTATGTGCCAACTGTGTATCTTAATTTGCTGATTTAAAGTTCTGCATAGCTGGGCGTGATGGCACACGCTTGTAATCCCAGTACTTGGGAGGCGGAGACCGGAGGATCCAGGTTCACGACCAGCCTCAGCTACTTAGTGAGGCCTCTGCAACTTCATGAGACCGGTTTCAAAATAAAGTATAAAAAATAGGGCCGGGGATATAGCTTGGAGGTAGAACGCCCCTAGGTTCAATCCCCTGTACTGCAAAAAAATAAAATAAAATAAAATAAAGTTCTGCATATATTCAAGTGAAGTGTTTCACCTTGTTTTAATACATTTGGTACAGATTGTTGAAATTCACCCTCCTCCAACCCCCCACTTTTTGGCCATATGGACACAGGCAGAACTGTCAAGAGCTTGAAGGATTTAAGCCCTCAAATTTTACCTGCCAACCATTTCAGCATGCAACAGGGACACAGGGAAGGCAGCCTAAAGTGAAGGCTTTTTTCTTTCTTTTTTTTTTTTTTGCTACCACCCACTTACTGTTTCTTGCCCTTTTCTCTCTTTCTTTATTTTTTCTAATGATTCAGAGAATTGACACTGTTGCTAGCTTACTACCTGCAGATTCCTGCCAATCTTGATGGTATTATGTAATTACATAAACCTTTTGCATGGTGTCATATGATAGTGTATATATG
Source organism: Glis glis (assembly GCA_004027185.1). NCBI lineage: Eukaryota > Metazoa > Chordata > Mammalia > Rodentia > Gliridae > Glis > Glis glis. Next base: position 1,040 of record PVJS01058862.1, on the reverse strand, counting down.
TCCTCCCACACAAGTGTCTTTAGAGTAATTTCTTTCCATCTGGTGTTGGACTGAGCTCTTTGTTAGGGTATTTTTAAATCTTCAAGCTTTTTGGCATCCTCAACACTTGAAATAACACAATTGCTTTGGGAGGCAAGAAAATCCACATTGTATATTCGTGGCTTTTCCAGTGGAAATGTAAATAGAATTTTATTTTAAAAATTATATCCTGTGCTCTAAATAGGCCAAACATGCACTTTATGTTTAGATAGTCTCCAGATAATTTTGTTAGGTAGAAAATAAGTCAGTTGTACTTAAGGGAAAGGGAGCCAAGAAAAAGAAGCCTGTTAGAGAAAAGAGATTTCAAAAATATCTTAAGGTTTCTCAGTGTCTTCTTCTGAAAAAAATTTTTTTTGTGTGTGGTACTGGGTATTGAACCCAGAGGTACACTGCCACTGAGCTATACCCCCAGACCTCTTTTATTTTTTATTTATTTTATTTTTTGTGGTATTGGGGATTGAACCCAGGGACTTCTACATCCAAGCTACACTCCAGCCCTATTTTTTACTCTTCTTTCTTTTTTTTTTTTTGCGGTACCGGGGATTGAACCCAGGGGAGTTCTACCTCCGCGCTACACTCCTGGCCCTATTTTTTATACTTTATTTTGAAACCAGGTCTCACGGAGTTGTGGAGGGCCTAAGTAGAGAGAGAGAGACAGAGAGAGAGAGAGACAGGGAGAGAGAGAGAGAGAGCTGAGACTGGCCGCGAACCCGGATCCTCCAGTCTCCGCCTCCCAAAGTACTGGGATTACAAGCGTGCACCACGACACCCGGCTTTTTACTCTTTATTTTGAAACAGGGTCTCACTAAGTTGCAGAGGGCCTCACTAAGTAGCTGAGGCTGGCCGCGAACCTGCGATTCTCCTATCTTAGCCTCCCAAGTACTGGGATTACAAGTGTGTGCCACCACACCCGGCTTTATTTTTTATTTTGAAACAGGGTCTTGCTAAGTTGCTGAGGCTGGCCTTGAACCTGCGATCCTCCTGTCTCAGCCTCCCAAGTA
>PVJS01058861.1:0-11664 GCA_004027185.1 Glis glis | reverse complement strand
CCTCACATGTAGCACTGAGAATGATGTTGGCATAATCTCATATATACACCTTGTTTATGACAGTAATTCCATGGATTCACTACTTTCTTACCCTTACCCTTCCCTTGTACCCCTTCCCTTGCACCACTGAGGGTTCTCTGTTGTCATTGGAGTCCCTTTTGTGTCCCCACTACTCCCTAAGTTGTGCATATTAATGAAAACATATAAACATTTATAATGGGGAAAAGCTATAACAATTCCCACTAAAATCAGGAACAAGACAAACTATCACCACTATCACCACTCCTTTTCAATATAGTACTGGCGACTCTAGCCAAAGTGATAAGGCAAGAGAAGGAAATCAAAGGAATATGAATAGTTAAAAAAAAGAAGTGAAATTATCTCTATTTTCAGATGACATGATCCTATACTTAGAAGACCCAAAAACTCAACAAAAACATACTAGAGATGATTAAAAAATTCAGAAAAGTATCAGGATACACAATCAATCTAAACATCAATAGCTTTTCTGTATGCCAACCATGAATGCACTGAAACAGAAATCCAGAAAATAATTCCATTCATGATAACCTAAGAAACAATAAAATACCTAGGAATAAATCTAACCACTGAGGTAAAAGACCTCTATAAAGAAAATTACAAAACACTAAAGAAAGAAATTGAAGATCTTAGAAGACAGAAAGATCTCTTATGCACTTGGATAATCAGAATAAATATTATTAAAATGGCCATTCTACCAAAAGTGATCTACGAGTCAATGCAATTCCTATCAAAATACCAATGTCATTTTTCACGGACCTAGAAAAATCGAGTCTAAATTTCACATGGAAATACAAAAGACCCAGAATATCCAAAGCAATTCTCAGCAATATGAACCAACCAAGAGGCATCATAATTCCTGACTCCAAATTATATAGTAAGAAAAACAGCGTGATATTGGTACAAAAATCAACAAATATAACAATGGAACAGAATGGAAGATACAGAAATAAATTCACACACCTATAGCCAGTTGATGTTTGACAAAGGTGCCAAAAACATACATTGGAGGCAAGGCAACCTTTTCAACAACTGATGTTGGGAAAATTAGTTATACATTTGTAGAAAACTGAAGTTAATCCCTACCTCTCATCCTGCACAAGAGTCAACTCAAGATGGATCAAAGACCTGGAAATTTTATCAGAGATTTTGAAATTACTAGAGGAGGGCAAAGGTCCAATGCTCCAAAATTTAGCCACAGGTAAAGAAATAAAACACAAAGAAAAAGAAGTAAATACCAGAACCAGAGAAGGAACAAATTCCATCAGATGAGCACCTAAGTGAACAAAAAATAAAACTATCAAACAGAAAATATAACTTAAAATGACAGGACAGAAAAACCATCTCTTAATAACAACAATGAATGTCAAAGTTCTAAATTACTCAATTAAAAGGCATAGACTGGCAATGTGGGTTAAAAAATAATCCAACTGTATGCTGCTTGTAAGAAACTCGCCATAGAGGCAAAGATGTTCATAGGCTAAAGGTGAAAGGATGGAAAAAGATATTCCATGCAAGTGGACAGCAAAATCAAGCAGAGGTAGCAACTGTCATATCTGACAAAGCAGACATATCAAAATCGACAAAGTGGGTCATCCCTTACTGATAAAAGGAACAATTCAAAAAGATACAATGTTACTAAACATGTATGCCCCAAACATGGGTACAAGTCACTATTATAAAATAAACTCTTCAGGACATTAACACTCAGATAAACCCCAGTGCAATAATATTGGGAGATTTCAACACACCTCTCACACACTAGATCGATCTTACAGACAAAAGATCAAGTAAAAACTTTTCAGAACTACAGGACACTATCAACTAAATAGATTTAATAGACATATACAGAATATTCCAACCAACAACAGCTAAAGACATATTCTCAGCTGCTCATGGAAGCTTTTCCAAATTAGACCATATTCCAGGCCACAAAGCAAGTACCAGAAAATTTTTAAAAATGTAATAAAATTTTGTGCATTATTTCTTCAGATTATAATAGAATGAAAGTAGAAATTAACAAGAACTCCCAAAGGAATTAAATGAATACTTGGAGATTTAATGATACACTTTTGAATGAACACTGGATAATAAAAGAAATCAGGGGAGAAATAAAAATTACTAGAATTAAATAAAAACAGAGTCACAACATACCAAAATTTCTGGGACACTTTGAAGGTGGTTTTAAGAGAAAAATTTATAGCACGAAGTGCCCATATAAGAAAAACAGAAAGTCATCAAAACACCTCAAGGCCCTCAGAAAACAGGAACAAATTAACACCAAAGCCAGTAGAAGGCAGAAAATAACTAAAATTAAAGCAGAAATGAATGAAATAGAAAACAAAAATAAACAACACAAAAGATCAACAAAACAAAATGTTGGTTCTTTGAAAAGATAAACAAGATTGATAAAACCTTAGCCAACTTAACCAAAAGAAAGACAGGATTAACCCAAATTAAAATAAAAAAGAAATGAAAAAGGAGAAATCAAAATATGCAGTGGAAAAATCCAAAGGTTCATCAGATAACTATTTTGAAAATTTGTACTTCAATAAAATAGAAAACATAGAAGAAATTGACAAATTTCTTGACACATACAACGTACCTAAATTGAACCAAGAGAATATAGAGAACCTGAACCAACAAATACCAAGCAAAGAGATAGAAACAACAATAAAAAAACCTTCCATCAAGGAAAAGTCCAGTCCCAGATAGATTCCAAGGTGAATTCTACAAAACCTTTATAGAAGAACTAAATTCAATCCTTCACAAATTGTTCCATGAAATAGAAAGAGATGGAATTCTTCTAAACTTCTTTTATGAAGCAAGTATTACCTTAAGGCCAAAACCAAATAAAGATATACCAAGAAAAGAAAATTACAGACCTATATCCTTGATTAACATACATGCAAATATTCTAAATAAAATACTTGCAATATGCATTCAAAATCATATCAAGAAAATTGTACACCATAAACAAGTTGGTTTTATTCTGGGGATGCAAAGCTGGTTCAACATATGCAAATTAATACATGTTATTCACCACATAAATAGAACTAAGGACAAAAATTACATGATCCTCTAAATAGATGGTGAAAAAGCATTTGAGCTATTCATACTAAAAATACTGCAGAATATTGGAAAAGAAGAAACATACCTCAACATTATAAGACAATATACAATAAACCCAAAGCCAACATCATATTGAATGTGGAAAAACTGACAATTCCCTTTAAAATCAGAAACAAGACAAGGATGCCCACTATTACCATTCTTTTTCCATTTGAGACTCTAGCCAGAGCAATAAGGCAAATGAAGGAAATAAAAAATTCAAATAGGAAAAGAAGAACTTAAATTATCTCTATTTTCAGGTAGCATGATCCTATATTGAGAAGATACAGAAAACTCAACCAAAAGATTTCTAGAGCTCATTAACAAATTCAGCAAATTATCAGGATACACAACTTACAGAAATAGAAAGCTTTTTTGTATTCTAACCATGAATCCACTGAAAAAGAAACCCAAAACACAATTCCATTCACAATAACCTCAAACACAATAAGATAATAAATCTAACCAAGGAGGTAAAAGACCTCTAAAATGAAAATTATAAAACACTAAAAAAGAAATTGAAGATCATAGAAGATGGAAATACCTCCCATACTATTGGTTAGGCAGAACAAATGTCATTAAAATGGCCATTCTACCAAAAGAGATGTACAGGTTTAATGCAATTCCTTTTAAATACCATTGTCTTCTTCACAGAGCTAGAAAAATCGGTCCTAAATACCATGTGGAAAAACAAAAGACCAAGAATAGCCAAAGCAATTCTCAGTAATAAGAACCATGCAGGAAGCATCACAATACCCAACTTCAAATTATATTACAGAGCTATAGTAATAGAAACAGCATGATATGGGCACAAAACCAGGCACATACACCAACAGATCAGAAGATACAAAAAATATCCACACACTTACAGCCAATTGACTGTTGACAAAGGTGCCAAAAATATGTTGGAGAAAAGACAGCCTTTCAACAAATAGTGTTGGGAAAACTGGTTATTCATTTGTAGATAAAATGAAATTAAATCCCTAACTTTCACCCTGCAAAAGGGTCAACTCAAGATGGATCAAAGACCTGGAAACTAGTCCAGAGATTTTGAAATTACTAGAGGAAGGCCTAAGTCCAACACTCCAACATATATGCACAGGGAAACACTTTGTCAATAACACTCCTAAGGCATAAGAAATTAAACAAGGATTAATAAATTGGATTGCATTCAATTGAAGAGCTTATGTGCAGTAAAGGAAACCATCAAGAACCTTAATAGAAAGCTTAAAGAATGGGAGAAGATCTTTGCCAGCTTCTCTTCTGATAGAGGACTAGTATCTACAATGTACAAAGAATCTAAGAAACTTACCACAAAAAAACAATAAAAAATGGTCAAGTGAACTAAATAGACACTTCACAAAAGAAGAAATATAAATGGCCAATAAATACATGAAAAAACTGCTCAACATTAGCAATTAGGGAGATGCGAATCAAAACTATGAGTTTCTATCTATCCCCAATTAGAATGCCAATCTTCAAGAAATCAGACAACAAATGTTGACAAGGATGTGGAGAAATTGGAACTCTTATATAGTGATGGTGCAATTGCAAATTAGTGTAGTAGCTGTGGAGATTCTCCAGAAAACTTGGAATGGATCCACTCTATGATCCAGCAATAGCATTCCTGGGTATCTTTCCAAATGGACTGAAATAAGAATATTTTAGTGATACATGCCTATCAATATTTATAGCAACACAATTCACAATAGCCAAATTATAGAACCAACCTAGGTGTCCATCAACAGATGAATGGATTATAAAATTTTGGGATACAGATGCAAAGGAATTCTACTCAGCAATAAAGAAGAACAAAATTGCAGAAAAATGGATGGACCAAGAGAACATTATGTGAAGTGATATTAGCTAGTCACAGAAAGTGAAAGGTCATATGTTTTCTATCATATGCAGAAACTATAGAGAAATTCAGACATAGAATTTAGATAATGGAGGAGAATCCCCAGTGGAGTGAGGGAGGTGGTCTAGGAAGCATGATGCGGGTGAGGGAGAGTTAATGAAGGAAACACTTCCATTCGCTTTATGTACATTTGTGAGAATACTAATGCTAATCTCAGTGTCATGCATTGGGAGAGGGAGGGAGTAGTGAGAGAGCCATAGGTAGGCTTACTGAGTGCTGTGTGCATGGATGTCACTGTCACTCTGAACTATGTTATGGTATGAGAGTACAACACACCAATGAAAGTATATAAAATTAATTATTTATTTATTTAATTAAAGTATAGACTTTTAAAATGTTACAGAAATTATAATTACAACCAAATAAAAATGTCAAAATAAACATGTACAGTTGCACCTCTAATGAATGAAAAATGAAAAGGAAAATTAGCTCCCCCTAATGAAAATCATTTTATCACCATCTAAACTTAAAATTCTAACTGATTGCAAATATCATTATTGTGGATTAGATATAGGATATTCCCCAGAAAAGTTCATTTTGGGACAATGCAGCAAGGTTAGCAGATGGGCATGGATTGAGTTGGGTCATTGGTCGAGATTGCTTCCTTTCTCTTTCTCTGCTTCCTGGCTGCCATGAGTTAAGAGTGGCTTTTCTTCTTCTGATATGACCTAAAGTGCTGCTTCTGTGGTTCCTGCCTTGGAGCCAGCTGATCTCTGAAACTGTGATGACCAAATATGCCTCTCTTGGTCTAAGCTGTGTTTGTTCGGTATTTTTGTCACAGCAACAAAAAAATGCTGACTAAATAATCATTAATGCTTTTAATCTTGATGTCAATTAACTTTGTTATTCTGAATGAGTACAGTTAATCAATATTTTTAAATTTCTTTATTAGAATATCCATTCTCATAGATTCAATATTTTATTGAATAGAACTCCTGTTAATTTCAAATTCCATATCTACATATTTTTCAGATTTATATTTATGTCTGTTTACTGTTAACTCCCTTATTTTATTTTATTATAATAATAAAAATATTATGTTAAATTTACCATCTCAACCATTATGAAAGGTATTGGCAGTAATGTTAAGTATAACCATATTACTGTGCAAAAACATTTCCATTTTTCTTCTTGCAAACAAGAAATCTTATATCCATTAAACAACAATTCCTCATTTCTTCCTTCTCCCAATACGTGGAGAGCACTATTCTACTGTGTGTGTGTGTGTGTGTGTGTGTGTGTGTGTGTGTGTGTGTGCGTGCATGCGTGCGTGCATACGTGCGCATGTGTGTGTGTGTGTTTTGCTGGGGATTGATATCAGGGGCATTCTATCTCTAAGCTACACCCCCAGCCCTATTTTTTTATTTTTTTTTATTTTGAAACAGGATCTCACTAAGTTGCTGAGAGCATCACTAAGTTGCTGAGGCTGGCTTTCAACCTGCAATCCTCCTGTCTTAGAATTCCAAGCACTGGAACTACAGGCCTGCGCCACCATGCCTGGCTACCATTATACTTTTGAGTCTATGAATCTGACTACATTAAACACCTTATATATAAATTAAATCATATAGCCTTTGTCTTTTTGCACCTGAGTTGTTTCACTTAGCATAAGTTCTCCAAAGTTCATTTATGTTGTAGAATATGACAAGATTTTCCTCTTTTTTTGCGGTACCGGGGATTGAACCCAGGGGCATTCTACCTCCACGCTACACCCCCGGCCCTATTTTTTATACTTTATTTTGAAACTGGGTCTCACGAAGTTGCGGAGGGCCTCACTAAGTAGAGAGAGACAGAGCTGAGGCTGGCCGCGAACCCGGATCCTCCGGTCTCCGCCTCCCAAAGTACCGGGATTACAAGTGTGGGCCACCACGCCCGGCCCTAAGATTTTCCTCTTTTTAAGACTGAATGCTATTCCATTGTATCTATTTAGCACATTTATTTATCCATTCATCAATCAGTTGTTTGCACAAGTGTCCAATTTCTTCTCATCCTTTCCAGCACTTGTTATTTTCTCTATTTTTCATAATAGACATCTTATTTTATACTTTCATTGATGCATTGTAGTCTCACATCTTAATATGGTTCAGAGTGATGGTGACATACATGTACACAGCACTTGACGAGCTTCTCCTCAGCTCCCTCCCCACACCCTCCCCTTCCCCATACAATATATTGAGATTATATTGGTATTCTCACATATGTACACAACATCAATGGAAGTGACTCCTTTGTTAATTCTCCCTCCCCTCCCTACCACCCTCCCCTGGATCATCTCCCTCACTCCACTGGTTGTGCTCCTCCATTATCTAAAGTCCCTCTTGTATCCCAATTACTCCCAGGCTTCCACAAATGACAGAAAATATGTGACCTTTCACTTTCTGTGACTGGCTAATCTCAACATAATGTTCTCCAGGTTCATTCATTTTTTTCTGAGAATGTCATAATTTTGTTCTTTTTTATGGGTTGGTTCCATAATTTGGCTATTATGAATTGTGCTGCTATAAACATGGATATGCATGTATTACTATAATATTCTGATTTCAGTCCCTTTGGAAAGATACCCAGGAGTGATACAGCTGGACCATATGGTGGACACATTTCCAGTTATCTAAGGAATCTCCACAGTGATCTCCTTGATGGCTGCACTAATTTTCAATCTTACCAACAGTGTAGAAGAGTCCCTATTTTGCCACATCCTTGCCAGTATTTATTGTTCATTGAATTATTGATGATTGTCATTCTAATTGGGTCTAGATGGAATCTCAGTGTGGTTGTGATTTGCATCTCTCTGATTGCTAATGATGTTGAACATTTTTCATATATTTATTGGCCATTTGTATGTCTTCTTTTGTGAAGTGTCTATTTAGTTCATTTGCCTATTTTTTTTAATTGGGTTGCTTGTTTTGGTTTTTTTTAGTGGTAAGCTTCTTAAGTTTTTGTATATTCTAGATATCAGTCCCCTATCAGAGGAGTAGATGGCAAAGATCTTCTTCCATTCTGTTGGCTCTCTATTAAAGTTCTTGTTGGTTCCTTTACTGCACAGAAACTTTTTAATTTAATGCAATCCCACTTATTAGTCCTTGTTTTGATTTCTTATGCCTTGGGGGTGTTATTAAGGAAGTGTCTACCTGTGCCTATATGTTGGACCTGTGCAACTGTGAAATTCTAGTAATTTCAATGTCTCTGTCCTAATTTCCATGTCTTTCATACATCTTGATTTGACTCTTGTGCACAAGGAGAGGTTGGGATTTAATTCCATTTTTCTACAAATGGAAAACCAGTTTTGCCAACACCATTTGTTGAAAAGGCTGTCTTCAATGTATGTTTTTGCCCCCTTTGTCAAAAATCAATTGACTATAAGTTAGTGGGTGTTTCTGTACCTTCTATTCTGTTCCATTGGTCTATGTGTCTGTTTTTGTGCTGATACCATGCTGTTTTTATTACTATAGCTTTATAGTATAATTTGAAGTCAGGTATTGTGATGCCTCCTGCATGGTTCTTATTGTTGAGAATTGCTTTGGCTATTCTTGGTCTTTTGATTTTCCATATGGTATTTAGGACTTATTTTACTAGTTCTGTGAAGAAATACATTGGTATTATAATAGGGATTCCACTGACTCTGCAGATCACTTTTGGTAGAATGGCCATTTTAATGATGTTTGTTCTGCCTATCCAATAGTATGGGAGGTATTTCAATATCATATGGTCTTCTTTAATTTCTTTTTTTAGTGTTTTATAATTTTCATTGTAAGCCAGGCAGGGTGGCTTATGCTTGTTATCCCAGGACTTCTGAGGCTATACAAGAGGATCGCAGGTTCAAGGACAATCTCAGCAAGTAGTGAGACTCTTATCAACCTAGTGAAACCCTGTTTCAAAATAAAAATAAAATAGGGCTGAGGATGTAGTTCGGAGGTAGAATTCTCCTGGGTTCCATCCCCAGTACTACATACAGAAAAAAAAATCATTGTAGAGGCCTTTTATCTCCTTGGTTGGGTTTATTCCAAGGTATTTTATTGTTTTTGAGGTTTTTGTGTATGGAATCATTTTTTGGATTTCTTTTTCAGTGGATTCTTGATTGGCATATAGAAAGGCTACTGATTTTTGTAGATTGATTTTTATGGTGCTACCTTGCTGGATTTGTTAATCAGTTCTAGATGTCTTTTGGTTGTGTTTGGGGGTCTTCTATATATAGGATCACGTCATCTGCAAATAGAGATGATTTCAGTCCTTCTTTTCCTATTTGTTTTCCTTTGATTTCCTTCTCTTACCTTATCTCTTTGGCTAGAGTCTCAAGTACTACATTGAAAAGGAGTATAGTGGGCATCTTTGTCTTGTTCCTGATTATAAAGGGAATTCTCAGTTTTTCCCCATTTAATATGATATTGGCTATGGGCTTATTGTATATTGCCTTTATGATATTGAGGTAAGTTCCAATTTTCTGTAGTGTTTTTAAGATGAATGTGTGCTGGATTTTGTCAAATGCTCTTTCTGCATCCACTGAGATGATCACATGATTTTTGTTCTTTGTTCTATTTATGTGGTGAATTACATGTATGTATTTGCATATGTTGAATGAGCCTTGCATCCCTGGTATGAAACCAACTTTGTCATGATGTAAAATATTCTTGATATGATAGTGAATGCATATTGTTAGTGTTTTCTTTAGGACATTTGCATCTATGTTCATCGAGGTTATTGGAGAAATCCAAAGGATCATCAGAAACTATTTTGAAAATTTATACTCCATTAAACAGAAAAAATAGAATAAATTAATATATTTCTAGACACATACAACCTACCTAAATTGAAGAAAGAGTTACAGAAAACCAAAATCAACCAATAGCAAGTAAAATAAACAGCAAAAAACCCTTCCATCAAAAAAATACCATTTTTAATTATATTATTAGATTTTTGTTGTTGATTTGTAGCAGTTGTTTATATATTCTGTTTATTAACCCCTTATTAGATATATAATTGCAAATATTTATACCCATACACTCTGTTGATAGAGTCCTTTGATAAACACAATTTTTTGTTTGAAGCAGTCTCAGTTGTGTTTTGTTAGAATTATATCGAAAGCCATGCATTTTTGTCAATTAATTAGATCCTCCAAATTTCTCAATTCCCACACATCCATATCTGTATTACACCCCATATTTTAATTTCTGTATCCTCTTTCTCCCCTACCCTCTTTATTTCATCTCCCTATTTTTCTTTTTCATTTCATCTTCCAATTCAATTTGTTATTTACTTATAACCTTCACAGCCTATTCCACAATATTTCCCACTCATATTTCCCCTTGAATAATAGAAAGGTAAAGGTCATTCGTAATTATTTTATAGTGTATGTTGATACATGGTTTGCTCTTACATTACCGTTGTTATTTGAAGACACAATATCCTTTTAAAGAGATATTGTAGGTTGCAATTAACACCCTGATTGTACTGATCAAATATTTTGAATGATGTAGTCCAAGACCTTAAAGAAAGTATCCAACAGAGATTGCTACAACTAGTTAAGTTATCCTTTAGTGCCAAAAGAGAACAAAGTCTTCCAAGATAAATATAAACTAAAAGATTTTATGACCATCAAGCCAGTTCTATAGAGAACACTTAAAGAAATAATACACAGAAAAAAATAATAATAAGCTCCAGAGTCAGAGAAGGGATGAATTTCATTAGAAGAGTAACTAAGCAAAGGAGAACAAAAACTGAATTAAACAGTAGATATAAATCAAAATGGCAAGAAATAACAAATACCTCTCTATAATAGCAGTGAAAGTAAATGGTCTCACTCCCCAATTAAAAGACATAAACTGGGAAAGTGGATCAAAACATAATATCCAAATATATGTTGTTTACAAGAGTCTCACATTACAAAGAAAACCATGGGCTAAAGGTCAAGGGATGGAAAGAAGATATTCAATGGAAATGTAGAGCAAAAGGAACTAGGAACAGCTACTTTCATATCTGACACAACAGACTTCAAGTCAAAACTTATTAAAAGAGACAAAGAGGGTCATTTCATAATGGTAAGAAGAACAATCCAACAAGAAGATATAATGATCATACATATTTATGCCTCAAACATTGATGCACCTACCTACATAAAACAAATATTACTCAACATTAAGATTCAGATAGACCACAATAAAATATTACTGAAATATTTCAACATACGTCTCACACCAATAGCTAGGTCATTTGGGCAAAAATAAGCAAAGACTCTTCATATCTAAAAAGTACTATAAATCAAATAGACATAACATATATCTATTTGATATATGTAGAATATTTCATCCAACGATAGTCAAATTCATACATTGGAGAAAAGACAGCCTTTTCTACAAATGGTGCTCAGAAAATTGGATAATTTTCTGAATAAAAGTAGACCCTTATCTCTCACCCTGTACTCTCATCTGTTAACAGAATGGATTAAAAAGCTAGAAATTAGACCAGAAACATTACAACTACTAGAAGAAAACATTTCACAATAGAAGTGACACATACCAGCCGGGCGTGGTGGCACACGCTTGTAATCCCAGTACTTTGGGAGGCGGAGACCGGAGGATCCGGGTTCGCGGCCAGCCTCAGCT
>PVJS01058860.1:0-11663 GCA_004027185.1 Glis glis | reverse complement strand
CAGCTCTCTCTCTCTCTCTCTCTCTCTCTCTCTCTCTCCCCATCTCTCTCTCTCTCTCTCTCTACCTAGTGAGGCCCTCCGCAACTTCATGAGACCCGTTTTCAAAATACAGTATAAAAAATAGGGCTGGGGGTGTAGCGCGGAGGTAGAATGCCCCTGGGTTCAATCCCCAGTACCGCAAAAAAAAAAACAGCTTTTTGTTTTGCTGACCTTTTGTAACTTTTTGTGTTGCTATTTCATTGATTTCTGATCTGATGATTTCTTGACTTCTACTGACTTCAGGATTAGACTGTTGCTGTTTTTTGAGGGCATTGAGGTGTGTAATTAGGTTGACTTTCAGTTCTTATGTGAGCACTTTATGTGATAAATTTTCCTCTTAATACTTCCTTCGAAGTGTTTCAAAGATTTTGGTATGTTTTGTCTCTATTTTCATTTTATTCTAGAAAATTTTGTATTTCTCCCCTTATTTCTTCTATGATCTTATCCTGTATCAGTCAGCATTTTGGAGTTATATTCTAAAATATTGACCACATAACTTAAAGGAAAGAAGATTTATTTTCTTGTAATTTCAGGTTCAGCCCATGTGAGGCCAGGGACCATGGATCTCAGGGCATGGCTGTGGGAGCTGAGTGAGGAAGATCACATGGGCTGTGCTCACATAATGGAAGCCGAAAGCAAGATAGCAAGAGTAGGGGGAAGAGGGACCATATATAATCTCCAAGGCCACAACCCCAGGGATCCACCTCTCCAGCCACACCCTACCAGTCTACCAGGTACCAACTAGGTAAATCCATTACAATGGATTTATCCACTGCTGAGATTATAACCATCATGACTCCACTCTATCAACCCTGAATATTAATAAATGAGTTCTATAGGGAACATTTTATATCTAACTATAACAAGTCCTCATTAAGAAGTGTAGTATTCAATATTCATGTATTTGTGTAATTTCTCTGATCTTCCTGTTATTGATTTTTACTTTCATTCAATTATGGTCTGAAATGATGCAAGGAATTATGGTCCTTTTTTGGAATGGACTATTGCTTGCTGTGTGGCCTAGAATATGATCTATTATGGAGAACCTTCCATGAGCAGCTGAAGAGAATGTGTATTGTGCTGGTGTTGGGCAGAATATTCTATATATGTCTAATAGGTCCATTTGCTTTATAGCATTCTTTAGGTCTGAAGCCTCTTTGGTGATCTTTTATCTGGAAGATCAATCTAGTGGTGCAAGAGGTGTGTTGAAGTCTCAAAACATTATTGTATTATGGTCTGTCTGAGACTTAATGTCACAAAGATTTTGTTTTTTAAAAGTGGCTGCACCCACATTAGGAGACTAAATGTAGACTATCATTATATCCTCTTGTTGGATTATTCCCAATATCAGTAAGAAATGATCTACATTGTCTTTTATGATAAGTTTTGGCTTAAAGTCCAGTTTCTTTTTTTTTTTGTGGTACCAGGGATGGAACCCAGGGGCGTTCTACCTCCAAGCTACACTCCCGGCCCTATTTTTTATACTTTATTTTGAAACCAGGTCTCATGAAGTTGCAGAGGGCCTCACTAAGTAGCTGAGGCTGGCCGCGAACCCAGATGCTCCGGTCTCTGCCTCCCAAGTACTGGGTTTACAAGCATGAACCACCACGCCTGGCTTAAAGTCTAGTTTGTCTGATATGAGAGTTGCTACCCCTGCTTGTCTTTGGTCTCTGTTTGCATGGAATATCTTACTACAACCCTTTACCTTTAGTCTGTGGATATCTTTGTCTATAAAGTGTGTTTCTTGCAAACAGCATAGAGATGGATTATTTTATTTAATCCATTTTGCCAGTCTATGTCTTTTTCATTGTGGAGTTTAGGCCACTGACATTCAGTATTATTGAGAGATGATTTTTAATTCCTGTCATTTTGAATTGTATTTTCTGATTGAAGGTGTTAATTCTTCTTTGCTTGGTTGTTCATTTGATTGAATTCATTTCTTCTCTTGTTCTGGTGTTTATTTTTTATTTCTTCTTTGTGGTTTATTTATTGAATATTTTCTCTAGTACCAGATTGGTAGTCATGAATTCTATTAGCTTCTGTTCATTTTGGAAGATTGTTATTTCTCTGTTGGTTTTCAAAGATATCTTTGCTGGATATAGCAGTATTGGTTGGAAGTTTGGAGTACATCGTTCAGGGTTTGGAGTACATCGTTCCAAGAATTCCTGGCTTTCATGAATTGGTTTGAGAAGTCTGGAGTGATTATCATTATTTTACTTGTTAATGTCACTTGGTCTTTGCTCTTGATGCATTTAAGATCCATTTTTTGACCTCTATGTTAGTCAATTTGATTTTTATGTGGTGTGGAGAAGTTTTTCTCTGGGCTTGTCTAATTGGGTTTCTGCAAGTCTCCTGACTGTGTGTGTCTACATCTATGTTTGGAAAGTTCTCTGATATTATTTCTCCGGAGAGATTATTAATTTCCTTGGTTTGAGCTTCTAGACCCTCTTCTCTGCTTATTATTCTTAGGTTTGCTCTTTTAATATCCCAGATCTCTTGGAAGTTTTGTTCGTGTTGCCAAATTGTCTTCTCTATATTGCCCATTCATTGCTGTCTTCTAAGAGTGAAATTCTGTTTTCCATGTGGTCTAGTTTGCTGTTGATGGTTTCTAGTTAAGTTTCATTGCATCTTTTATTTCTTTGAGAGCGTCTTTCTGATTTCTGTTCAAGATATCGGTATCCTTATCATTATGTTCCTTCATAACTTTTAGATTTTCTCTGATCTCTTTTGTCAAGTGTTGGATCATACCTATAATTAAAGTTCTGAATTCTCCTTCTGGCATTCTCTGTACCTCTGAATTGGTGATTTCGTTTGTTGTGGAGCTTATTGTTTCCTTGCTAGTCTTCTTTCTCATGTTTTCAGGATTTTTAAATTTTTTATCTTTTTTTGTGTTTGCCAACTTTCTTTGTGTGGAGTTCCTATATGTAGACACTTTCCTTTTATGATGTAGCCTGTTCTGGAGTTAAATGTTTACCTCAAGGTACATCTTTAGGGGCACTGGTGTAGGCATCCACTGACTGTCCACTGTCCTCTATCCTCACACAGCCCAGACAGAATTGGCTAGAGGTTATAGATTTTTTAGCTTGCTGGGATGTCTGCCTAGCTTGTATTCCCCAGAGAGATTCCCCCTCCTGTTGCCCTAGTTACTGGTGCTACCTTATACCCTGTGCTCTGCTGAGGTCAGAGAAGACCCTGCACACCACAATGTTCTGTGTTCTGCCTAGGTTTTATTATTCTAGTGAGACCACCTATTGTCCTTCTAATGGTGGTCACTTGAGATCCTGCAGACTGCCTGCTTCAGGGGCCCAGACTCCACCTGCCTAAACTGTATTGTTCTTGTATCATTCCGCATTATTCTGGCTGCAATTTACCAGAAGCACAGTGTTGCAGCATTTCTAGTGATGTGGGGAGGGAGCTGGTTGCTGTGATTCAAATATAGCATTACAGGTAGGTGATCACAACATTCAGCTGAACTTTGTCATCCAGAGAGTCCAAGGCTGTGGTCTGTCCTCTATCTCCCTCTCACAACCCCTCCACCTCCCCCACTCCCCGCTGATCTGCCAGCTATCCATAAGCACTGGGTTTCAGCTCCTCCAAGTCTCAGTGGTGGGAGCCAGCTCCATCAGCCAGCTGCAATGGTGGCATTAAGTAGATCAGATCATGGACTTTAATGTTCAGGGATCTACCTCAAGCCACACTGATAGGGTATAGACTCAGCGATACTGGCAATTATGACTTTCCATTCAGTGTTCATCACTCTGAGTGACCAGCAGAGCAATCTGTGTCCTGTGCATCTCTAGCCCTCTGTGAGGGGGCCAGCTGCGCCTGTCGTCTGGAATCACCTTAGTGTCCAAAGACCCACCACTGGCCCACCAATCAGGCCCAGATTCAATGGTATGGGTGTTCAACTTCTTCACAGGACTTATTAAGTATATAAAACTATAGTATTAGCCAAGCGTGGTGGCACACACCCATAATGCCAGTACTTGGGAGGCTGAGAAAGGTTGATCACAGGTTCAAAGCCAGCCTCAGAAATTTAGCAAGGCCCTTAACGGTCTAGCAAGACCCGGTTTCCAAGTAAAAAATAAAATAGGGCTGGGACTGTAACTCCGAGGTAGAATGCCCCTGGATTCAATCCCCAGTACCAAAAAATAAAAATAAAAAAAATAAAATATAGTATTTATTTCTAACACTCCTAATGAGACTTGGAGTTGACATGAAATACCTTTCACCATCTCCTAAGGGAAAAATATCATAATGAAGAAATAATGGGATATGGCATGAGACAGACTACTTTTAATCCCAGTTTTGTCACCATCTGTCTTTGTGACATTGGATTGTTACTTAATTTTCTGGCTTTCAGTTTCTTCATCTATAAAATAACAATGAAAAGGATAGGTACATCAAAAGGTTATTGTGAAAATTAAATAAATTAAGGCTAAAGCCTCTGTATAGGAACTGATACACAGGAGATGGTCAACTTTTCTTTCTGCAAGGTACTGGCATCTTTCATCTCTAAGCATCTGTTCTTTGTAATCATGTGCTGATTTAATATTTCTTCATGCTAAATTAAAGGTGATAGTAATGTCTCTTGAAATGTCCTCCAGTTTCCCCACTATAAATGAGAGCAAATATAGTCCCTAATCAGTAGGGTGGTTATGATGATTAAAAAAATAATGCATATTGAACATATAAAGCAGAGCCTGTCATATAGGAAGTACTCATTAAGTTTTAACTC
The DNA here is from genome assembly GCA_004027185.1 of Glis glis. Taxonomy (NCBI): domain Eukaryota; kingdom Metazoa; phylum Chordata; class Mammalia; order Rodentia; family Gliridae; genus Glis; species Glis glis. The sequence goes on along the minus strand of PVJS01058860.1, from coordinate 6,886 downwards.
AATTTACTATTAAACACATTGTTTTTTTAGACTAATACTAGGGAGAAACTATAGGTTTTTTACATCACATCATGGCTTCTTCGAAGGATTTCATGTTATGATTCTAAGACTTTTGTGCATGAGATTCATCTGAGAGAGATGTATAAAATACAGGCTCCATGGCCTCAGCCATGGGCTTCTAACTCCACAGATAAAAGATGTGGTCTCTTTCCAAACACTGGAGTTGATTCTGATGTTTACGGTCCTTAAATCATATGTAGAAAAAGTGATAAAATGGACATGTCTGATTTTAATCATCACTGAGAATTAACAATAATTTAACTGTTTAGTTACCAATAAAGGATATTTTAAATCATTTTTAAATCTCCAAAAGATTAAGATAGAGTTTTTTCTTCTTTGTGAATCTGTAACAACCAGTGTTACCACTATCATCTATCATTCATAAAGAAAAACCTATGGAGACAGAATTTAAAAGCCAAAAGGGACATCTGAAAATGGGTAGTTTTCATAAACTTTCCAATACTACATCTAGAGCTTTATATGAAAGAATTTCAGCAACATGAGTGATGGCACGGTTTGTCTGTGTGTACATATATCTGATGTTTCTTTGACAAATAAAAAGCAACAGAGATTTCTAATGCATCATATATATTTTAGTCTAATAATTGTATAGTCAATAACATTGAAACATTTGGGGATAATAGGAGATGTTGACTGAAAAATACTAGTCAAATTTGTAAAAGGCAATGACATTCTAAATTGATCGTTTGACTTTTGTGACTTAAAAATAGATTCATTCACATTTACCCCATGAAACAGACCTGGCAGGTAAAAACATCAGTTTCAGCTTTATTGCATTTTTCTCACCACAGGCTTCCAGACATACTATCTGACTGGCTCCCTGTTGGTCTGCCTCATTGACACAGATTCTTTATTTGGAAGCTGTCTTTCATGTCTTCTTGACTTGGTTTTACTTCTGCTGTTTGGGTGGTAAATGTTAAGGCTAAGCACTAAGAAATTACAGCCATTACCTAGAATAGTCTTGTCTTCTAACAGTCCTTATTGTCAACAACATGTTAAACAAATCTATCTATAATCTATATACTTTCCCAGCTGAAAAATGTGAAGTATTTTGTCAAATTTGTGGCCATCCCCTTGTGTAGAGAGTGAATCAATGACTGAAGGAAGAGAATTAACATTCCACTGCTATATACTATTGTGTGTATATTGGTTAATATAATGACTTTTATATGCCAGATGTCATGGTGTGCACCTGTAATTCCACTACTTGGAGGCTGAGACAAGAATCACAGGTTCAAGACCAGCCTCGGCAACTTAGCTAGACCCTAAGCAACTTAGCTAGAGCCTATTTGAAAATAAAAAAGGCTGGGGATGTAGCTCCAAGGTAGAATGTCCCTGGGTTCAATCCCCAGTATCAAAAAATAAATAAATGAAGATTATGTCTTTTACAAAGTCTGTTACTCCCAGATTCAAATATTGGCTCTAAACTCTGTATGACATGAGGTAATTATACAAACTCTTTAAGGCTCAGTTTTCTTCCATCTGTTAAAAGGAACAATAGGATAACCTATCTGTCATCATCATAGTATAGAATAAATGGGATTGTATATATACAATAGCATTATAACACATTTCAAATACACAATAAATATAAGCTATTTTTACCTCGTGTAAATTTATGTACTAAGGTATTATATATGAAAAATCTAGGACTCAGACATAAATATCAATGTAAGCAAGATGACAAATCATGAAGCTGTGGACTTGTTTGGCTTTGGGTCTGAATTGTCCCCCAAAGGCTTGTATGGTGAGGGCTTGGTCTCTAATATTTTTTTGTTTTTTGTTTTTTGTTTTTGTGGTACCGGGGATTGAACACAGGGGCGTTCTACCTCTGCACTACGCCCCCGGCCCTATTTTTTATACTTTATTTTGAAACCGGGTCTCACGAAGTTGCAGAGGGCCTCACTAAAGAGAGAGAGAGAGAGAGAGAGAGCTGAGGCTGGCTGCGAACCCAGATCCTCCGGTCTCCGCCCCCCAAAGTACTGGGATTACAAGTGTGCGCCACCACGCCCAGCTAATGATGTAATGTCCAAAGGTGGGGCTTATGGGAAGTGATTGGATTATGAGGGCTCTGACCTCATAATTGGATGAATCCAGTGATTGTTGAATACACTGCTGGGAGGTGGTGAAGACTCTGGGATGTGGGACCTGACTAAAGGTAGTAGGTCATTGTGGGTGCGCCTTTGAGGACCATATCTTATCCCCAGCCTCATTCTTTCTCTGGTTCCTGGCTACCATGAGCTGAGCAGCTTTCCTCTACCACACCCTTCTGCCATAGTGTTCTGCCTCACCTCAAGCCTAAAGCATTGAAGCCAGCTGACCATGGACTGAAACCAGGAGCTATGATACACCTTTCCTCCTTTAAGTTGTTCTTTTCAGGTATTTTTGTTCCAGTGACAGAATATTGACTAGCACAAGGCCCCTATTTTCCCATTGAAATATCTCTAAAGTGACTGAAATAGCTTTATGGGAGCACTGAAGAAAAAACAAAAGGATATAAAGCAACCAAGTAGAGAATAAAAAAAAAGCTGCACACAAAATGGTAGGAAATTTGGGGGGATATTCTGGTTTGTCCTTGTCCCAGCCTCTCTCCAGCATGATTTGGTTATAAAGAAGAGGCCCAATTCCCAGTTCTTCCTCCTGGGATGGAAATAAAAGAGCAAAAATTGTATGCAACATTCTGACTTATCTGTGCACTGCCCAAAGAACTGGTTTCTGAATTACCTAACTCAGAGCTCAGAGAAGAGAGATGGTGGCATACTTTGGATCTCAGGTTGGAAGCTGCTGTGGAAGGAAGGGATGGGGAATATGATATCTGAAATCTGCAAGGTGAGTGCAGGTAGGATATTAGGAACAAATATCTAAAGCCCTGATAAGAATCAGAGGTGAGACTGAGGGAAATTAAGCCATTTAAAAGCAGCCTTGTATACAGGGGAAGTAGAAAACACACACTCAGGCCAGAGAAGTTTTGTGCCCAGGAAAGATCTGAGAAGACTATAGAATTTCATGCTGGGCTGACTAGTGTTCCTCCAAACACAACCAGTCTTTGAAGACTGGGGAAGGAGTCTATCTTTTTTTAAAATATACTTTTATTGATGGCAGCTATTTTTAAGTGCTTAATTTTTAATAAAAATCACAATATATATGAAGAAACAGAAACATGGCCAATTCAATGGAACAAAATTAATCTAAAAATTAACCTAAGAAACCATAGAATTTGGACTTACTAGACAAAAAAAAATGTTAAAACAACTTTTAAATATACACGAAGAAGCTGGGTATGGTGGCCCATGCCTATAATCCCAATACTTGGGAGGCTGAGACAGAAGGATCACAGGTTTAAGTTTAGCCTCAGCAAGTTAGCAAGACCCTCAACAACCTAGCAAGACCCTGTTTCAAACTAAAAAATAAAAAGGTCTGGGGGTGAAGCTCAGAGGTAGAATACCCCTGGGTTTAATTCCCAGTACCAAAATAAATATGTAAATAAATTATTAATAAAATAAAAATAAATATATTAAAAAACTAAGAGAAAATTGGAAAACATTGTATGAAGAAAATTAGAATATCAAAAAAGAGGTAGATTAGGAAAATGAACCAAATAATTCTGGAGCCAAAAACAATAACTGAATTGAAAATTTTACTATGGGGTTTCAACATTAGACTCAAATAGGCAAAAGAAAGACTCAATGAGCTTGATGTCAGGTCATTTGAAATTATCGGATCTGAGGAACAAAAATAAAAAATAATAAAGAAAAGTGAGCGGAGTCAACGGGGTTAATGGGGCATCATCCAATGGACCAATCTACATATTATGGGAATCTCAGAAGAAGAGAGCAAAAAGAAGTAGTAAGCTTATTGAAGATGTTATGGCTAAAAAGATTACAAATTCAAGGAAAGATAAGATATAGAAATCTGAGAATTCCAATTAACTCCAAGGAGAATAAATCCAAAGTGACCCAGAATAAATACTTTATAATAAACTGTCAAGAGCCAAAAACTAAATTTTAAAGCACTAAGAGAAAAGTCACATGTACTGGGGATCCTCAGTAAGATTATCAGCTGATTTCTCAACACCAACAGTGAAGGTCAGAAGACAATGGGATGATATATTTAAAATACTGAAAGAAAACCCATCAACTAAGAATTCTATATCCTACAAAACTGTCAAAAATGAAGGATGAATTAAAACATTCCAAGATAAAGTGGGTATCAGTTTAAAATAGATTGTTATAACTTTAGGTTGTTCTATGGAATTCCCATGGTTATGGTGAATGAATATCTGTAAAATATACAAAAGAGGAAATAAGAATGGAATCATGATATAGCACAACAAAAATTTAGTTGAATGCAAAGGAAGGTAGTAGGGGACTGAGCTAAAAGGATAAACAGATAGCAATGATAGTAGATTTTAGTACTCCACTTTAATTCATGAGTAGAACAGTCAGGCAGAAGATCAGCAAGAAAATCAAAGGCCTTCACAATGCTATAAATCAACTATATATAATAGATATCGAGAGAACATTCAACAGAAGGACAGCAGAACATAAATTTTTCTCAAGTGCACATGAAAGTCTCCAGGTTAGACCACAAGATATGCCTTAAAACAATATTCAATAAATTTAAAAGGATTCAAATAGTAAAAAGTGTCATCCCCAACCATATTGAAATTAAACTAAAATTTAATAACAGAAAGAAAACAAAAATTTGCAACATACTTTTAAATAGCCAGTGGGTCAAAGAAAAATCAGAAAAATTAGGGAAAAATACATTGATACAAGTGAACATGAAAACTGTTAATGAATAGAGTGTTTCTTTTGGAGGTGATGAAAATGTCCTAAAATTGAGTGTGTTGATGGTTTTGGAATACTTTGGATGTACTAAGACATACTGAATTGTTTCATTTAAGTGGTTGAATTGTATGGCAACTGTTTTTAATATAGAGGCATATTAACTTCACTGTTCACATCATGACACTAATGAAATAAAACCTCAGAGAAGAATCAGTCCTTTTCTTTTTTTCCCTTCCCTGTATCATAGGTGGAAGTTAAATCCCTAAGGGAAGTTAAATCCCTAAGGGAGGATTGCAGGTTTGAGGACGGCCTCAGCAATTTAGTGAAGCCCTTAACAACTTAGCAAGACCCTGTTTCAAAATAAAAAGGGCTAGGGGTTTATCTCAGAGGTAGAATGCCTCTGGATTCAACCCCCAGTACCACAAAAAAGTTAAATAAGTAAGTAAAATAAAATAAAGTAAGGAGAATGAGTTTTATGTTTGGGCAATAGCTGTTGGGTTGAATGCCTGGGCTTTATAGAACAATCAGTATTAGATAAAACTAAGGGTGTGTACTGGGATCATTTTGCAAATACTGAGAAACATGGATTTTTTTCAAGATCAATAAGGATATTCTTATTCATTTTTATGTATTTCATAGTCTAACATAGTAGACAGTAAATATTTGATATTATATAAAAAGCTTTAATATTTTATTCTCAGAAAAATGTAGAAAATTTTAGATTTTTTATTGGTGCATATTATTATTAATTAACACACTATGGGTTTTTCTGTGGCATATTTATACATGCACATAACATAATTGGATTAACTTTGCTCCCCAGTATATCCCCTTACCCTCCATATCACCCCTCCCCTAATTCTCTTCCTCTACTGTACTAGTCTCCCTTCTATTTTCATGAGATCTTATTTTTTTCCTTTTTTTCTCTCTAGCTTCCATATATGAAATAAAACATATGATATTTGTCTTTCTGAGACTGACTGATCTCACTTAGCATCATGTTCTCCAGATGCATCTGTTTTTCTGCAAATGACATAATTTCATTTTTCATTACAGCTGAATAAAACTCCATTCTGTATTTTCTTTATCCATTCATCTGTGGGTGGACAACTATCCTAGTTTCATAACTTGGCTATTGTGAATTGCACTGCTATAAATATGGGCATGTACATATCACTATAATATACTGACTTTAATTCTTTTGGATAAATACTAAAGAGTGGTATAGCTGGGTCATATTGTAGTTCCATTCATAGTCCTTTGAGGAACCACCACACTGGTTTCCATAGTGTCTGTATTAATTTACATTCCCACCAACTATGCATAAGGGTTCCTTCCCCCCATCCTCACCAGCATTTATTGCTATTTGTGTTCTTGATGATTGCTATTCTGGCTAGCATGACATGGAATCTCAGTATAGTTTCAATTTGCATTTCCCTGGTTGCTAGACATGTTGAAAATTTAAAAAAAATATTCATTGGCCATTTGTACTTCTTTTGCAAAATATCTGTTTAGTTCATTTGTCCATTTATTGAATGAATTGAAAAATACAGCTTTTTCAAAATAAGTGTTGGAGAGCCTATTAAGACTTTCTGAGAAGAGGTGTGATATAAGAAGATTTACATTTTAAAAAGGTAATTTGTGATAACATGTAGGGTACAACTGGTGGCAGAAAACCAGCTAGGACTCTTATGCAGTATTCTAGGTACAAGATGACATGGTATTGAACTTAAACCATGAGAAAGGAAAGAACTAATTCAGGAGTGTTTTCATTAAAGAGGTATATAAATAGAAAGGATCCTATGGTAAAGGTGTAGACATATTGAATAGTTATGATCAGATTGATAGGAGTAAAACAGAAGAGTGGAGAATCATGGGAAAACAGAGGAAGAGTTTCAAAGATGAAAGTCAATAGTGGTGTTGCCCAGAGGATGAAGGCAATAGTATCAAATTTGGGGATTTGGAGGTAAAAAAAATTAGTGACTTTGTTTTTTTTTTTTTTTTTAGGTACCAGG
>PVJS01058859.1:0-11663 GCA_004027185.1 Glis glis | reverse complement strand
CACACAACACACACAACACACACACACCACGATCACGACTGTCCAATTTCAAAGGGGTTTTATTCAACCTTTCTAAAGCTCCGCGGTGCAGCCGGTCCAGGTCTCCACCGCACACTGGGGACTTCGGTTGCGGGGAGCAGAGCCCACCCCACGCGCCTCCCCTAGCTCTAGGACGGGTGTCCCCCACCGGTCCCCATCTCCCCGGTGCTGCCGCCCCACAAGGGGGACTGGCCGGAAACCGAGGCCGGAATCCTCCCTGCACTAAGCTCAGGCCCCGCCTCGTAGGGTCCCGGCCTCTCCTGCCTGAGCCTCCTGTCCTCCACCGAGTGGCCTTCCCCATCTCCACAGTCCTCTCGGCTCTGCGCTTCCTGCTTGTAGAGTGACCCATCCAAAGTGTCTGTCCCCAACATCGCCACCATCTCCTTTGTCTCTCCAGTTCCCAGCCCATCTACTGGGCCCGCTCAACTGTGAGAGCCTGGCCAAGGCAGGATCCGCCAGGAAGGAATAAAACCATGTGGCCATTTGGGCCAAAGACCCAGCTGGAAGGTGGGGCTGGTGCAGGCCCGCCCCTTCCGGGGGCTGACCTTTCTCTTCAAGGCGAAGGCTTTACATTTCCCTCCAATACACAGCTACAAGGAGCCTGAAGCAGCAAAGTCTCGTGACTGGGGAACATGCATCAGGGTGACAGCTCGCAGAGGTTCAGTGAGCCTCTGGGAAGAGACTCCTTCCAGGCTGCAGAGTGGCGGATCCGCAGGGAGACCCTGACAGCCTAGAGCTGTGGGCAGGGCGGTCTTACCTTCAAGCTGGGCCTAGTGGAACATCATCCCTTATTAGAACATCTGCAGGTGGTTCTCGAACACACCAGGGAGCCGAGGAGACAGGCTGGTGCTTCTCAGCCTCCCCTAACCAGACCAGACCCTTCCAGTCTCTACACCCTATATGCCTGTATAGAAGATCCTGATTCACTATTTTTCCTAGATCCCATGCTTTCCGTAACTTTTTTGCTCACAGAAAAAAAGGTCACAAGATTATAATACTTCTAGAATAGGGTGAGAATTGCCACACTGGGGATCCCAGGAGGGCCCCTAAACTCGAATGGCCCTTAGAAGGATACTACCCAAACACAAAGTCCAGTAAAGCCCTAGCACAGACAGAAGTGTGCACAACCTCTTCACGTGTATATCTCCATCCAGCATACATTTAATGAACATGTGCTGGAGGAAGACAAAGTTGAGGTAGTACTCAGTTCCTGCCCTTCAGGAAAAGTCAGGAAATGTCCGCATTACAGCGCAGCATGATGGGGGAGGAGGCCACATTCCCCAGGTGTTTGTCATGAGCCAGGTCCTACCCTGGTTTTGCAGGAAAGAAACTTAGTATAAGAAATTAAATAAAGCCGGGCGTGGTGGTGCACGCTTGTAATCCCAGTACTTGGGAGGCAGAGACCAGAGGATCCGGGTTCTCGGCCAGCTTCAGCTACTTAGTAAGGCCCTCCGCAACTTCGTGAGACCCGGTTTCAATAAAGGATAAAAAATAGGGCCAGGGGTGTAGCTCGGAGGTAGAACGCCCCTGGGTTCAATCCCCGGTACCGCAAAAAAAAAAAAGAAATTAAATAATATTTAAACTCACACGTACCCAACTCTAAAACCTTTCCTTTTCACTGCACAGTGTAAAAGCGGTACCAGGAGAGATGACATTTCAGAAACAGAAGAGAGAGAATTTGAGATAGGCTTTGATGTTAGGACTTGGGTTGGCACAGATGGTAGAGACAGTCCAGGAGGGGACAGCAGGTGCTCACAGCTCGTGTGTGTGTGTGTGTGTGTGTGTGTGTCCGTGTGTGTGTGTGTCCCATTTCTACCAGATGCACTTCACTGCAGGGCCAAACCCTGCCCTCCACCCCACTCAGGCCTGGCCCAGCTGCAGAGTCCCTGGGCCACACAGCAATAGTGTCCCAGAAGAGTCGTATGACTGGGCTGGGCCTGCGGTTCACTATCGCTGGGACAGTTACTTCAAAGTTCAGGTCCTTTGAGATGTGAAGCAAATGAACCCTCATACACTGTCAGCCAAAATATAAAATGGTGTGACCACTCTAGAAAACAATCTGGAACTTAAAAAGTTAAACAAGACCAACCATATGCCCCAGGCTCTCTGCTCCATGTGCCCAATGTGGGACCCAGGTACTCTACTCCTACGTGTTTACCCAAGTGAAATGAAAACACCTGTCCCTACGGAGATTTGACCATGAATGCTCACAACAGCTTCACTTATAATAGTCCCCAAATGGAAACAACTCAACTGTCCACCAACAGGCGAAGAGATAAATGAATTGTGTTAGAGCCCTTCTATGGAATACTACACAGGAGTAAAAATGAATAAACTATTGGTACACACAACAACATGGGTGAATCTCAAAATAATTATGTTGCATAAAAGAAGCCAGACCAAAAGGAATACACACCATATGTTCCATGTATATAAATGTCTAGGAACTGGAAATGCATCTACAGTTACAGAAGCAGATCGCTGGTTACCTGGTTTGTGATGAGGCAGGAGGGAGATTACAAAGGGCACGTGTAAATTTATGATGGTAGATGGTGATCGATATTGTGTTTATTGTGACTGATTTCGGTGATAGCTTCAAAGCATTCAAATTTTACAGTTTTAATATGCAAAAGATTTCTTATAGCATTATGTCAATGTTAGCTGTGTAAAACTAAACCTCATATCCCTGGGCTGTACCCACGGAGAGAGACTAATTCCACCTTAGGAAGTCCTCACAACAGTGATTCTCAAGGCCACCCTGGCAAACTCTTCCTCTTGAGTACCTCCCAAACACTGTCTCAATTCTCCAGAACTTTCAAGTTCAACATCCATAGTTTGAATCATGATCTGACCTCACACACGTGTCTGTTCCTGTATGTTTGTGTATTTTTTTTTTTTTTGCGGTACCGGGGATTGAACCCAGGGGCATTCTACCTCCGCGCTACACCCCCGACCCTATTTTTTATACTTTATTTTGAAACCGGGTCTCACGAAGTTGCAGAGGGCCTCCCTAGGTAGAGAGAGAGAGAAAGAGATAGCTGAGGCTGGCCGCAAACCCAGATCCTCCGATCTCCGCCTCTGAAAGTACTGGGATTACAAGCGTGCGCCACCACGCCCGGCATGTTTGTGTATTTTTAAAAGAAAAGGGAAAGTTCAACTGGACACACACAGAGACGCCAGGGACGTGTACACAGAGGAAAGACCACATGAGGCACAGTGAGAAGACGTTATCCGTGAGCCAAGGAGGGAGGCCGCAAGAGAAGCCAACCCTGCCCACACCTGACCTCAGACTCGCAGCCTCCGGAGCTGAGAAGACAAAGTTCTACTGCTTAAACCTCCCTGCCTGGGCTAGTATGTCATGGCAGCCGGAGCTGACTAGTACACCAGGCAGTCTGTTCCTTAGCCCGTGATGTGGAATGTTGTAGAACGCATTCCAAACCTGACAGGGAGGTGGTGTCCAGGCCCTACTTGGTGTAGACTTGCATTCCAAGTGAAAGTCTCCTGCCCGGTTGAGAGAAGAGGAGAAGAGAAGAGAAGAGAAGAGAAGAGAAGAGAAGAGAAGAGAAGAGAAGATAGCCAGAGTAAGCAGGTCAGCAAGGAATGGACAGACCTCCTGGGTACCAGTCTGGATTGGGTTCCAGCAGATCATAGGCCTTATCCACGAGAGAGACCTTGAGAAGTCGCAGCCCTTCCCCCTGTTGAAGGGAGAGAGGCCAGTGATCCCTTCCCTCACAGACTGAAGCCAGTGCAGCGCCCCCTGCTGGAGGAGGCAGAATCCCTGAGAGCTCGTCATCCCAGCAGAGCAGAGTCCCTGGGTCACTTTTAGCAATTCCGTGGTACGTGCCAGGTGGGAAAGGAGAGTGGACGATCATGAGGGTGGTAAAGGCCCCTGCAGTTAAAAGGCGGGGCCAGAGTCCTGTGGAACTTCGGTTTGTGTTGTTTTGCACTGGAAACGTCATACACGTGGGTACAGGGACTTAAATAGCAATAATAACTGCTAACATTGATTGCTAACAAAACGCCTGACTCTGCCCTAAGCTCTTTACTAACTATGCAGAGCCAACCAGGTGCAGTGGCACATGCCTGTAATCCCAGTATTTGGGAGGCTGAGACAGGAGGATTACAGGTTAGGGTTAGGGTTAGGGTTAGGGTTGGAGGCCAGTCTCAGAAATTTAGTGAGACCCAGTTTCAAAATTTAATGATAATATTAGCAATAACAATAATAAAGGGCTGGGGGTGTAGTTCAGAGGTAGAATGCCCCTGGGTTCAATCTTCGGTACCAAAATAAACACTAACGTGGAGAAGGAAACACAGACCGGGGCTGCTTGGGCCCCTGGAAGCCCTGGAAGCACCCAGCTTGACCTGGCGCAGGACACAGCCTCCCTGTGGGCAAGAGGGGGTGAGATTCAGCATAGGCATCCCTGACCACAGTGCCCGGGGATTGGATTGTGCATGTGGAAAGCCAATTTTCCCTTCGGTGGCTCTCCAGAGACCCTCTGCAATTAACCAGTAAGAAGCCCTCCCAAGAGCGGCTCTCAAAGCCATCCTGGCAAGCACTTTCTCTTGAGTGCCTCCCAAATGGTTGTCCCTATTTGTCTAGAACTTTACAAGCCCAACATCCATGGTTTGAATCATGATCTGGGCTCACTCGAGTGTTTGCTCCTGTACATTAGTATATTTTTAAAAGAAGAAGAAAAGTTCAACTGTACATTTCTTGTCCAAACAAATTCGCAGCTTCAATATTTTAAAAACTGGAGCTTGGAGTCTGGGTTGAGATTCCCTGGTGATTTCGGAAAGTTTTATTGCTAAAAGGCTGAGTTGACTCAAACTTTCTTTTATTTCCCTTGATCACACAGTCTGTGTCAGGTACAGGCCCCGAAGAACATCCCAAATATCTTCATTCCCCTGACAAAGCATCATTCTCTAGGCCTAACCGAAATGCAGCAAGTTGGAAGGGAAATAACGTGGCCCATTAACTGTCAACAAGACACTCACTAGCTCATGCCTTAAGTGGCTGACCAAGGAGCAAGGCGAAATTGAGCGAAAGAGAAATGCTGGGTCAAAGGCTGAGTGCATTAACTAAGAATCATCTCTAAGAAATATACTAGCCCAGGCAGCTTTAGAAGCAAGTTATTTCAAACCTTCAAGAAACTGAAAATGTCTTTGCTATTTAAATTGTGCTGTAGGCCGGGCGTGGTGGCGCACACTTGTGATCCCAGTACTTTGGGAGGCGGAGACCGGAGGATCTGGGTTCGCGGCCAGCCTCAGCTCGCTCTCTCTCTCTCTCTCTCTCTCTCCCTCTCTCTCTCTCTCTCTCTCTCTCCTTAGTGAGGCCCTCCACAACTTTGTAAGACCCGGTTTCAAAATAAAGTATAAAAAATGGGGCCGGGGGTGTAGCATGGAGGTAGAACACCCCTGGGTTCAATCCCCGGTACCGAAAAAAAAAAAAAATAATAAATAAATAAATAAATAAATAAATAAATAAATAAATAAATTGTGCTGTAGAACAGAAACAAATGAAAAGCTTCCAAGCCCATCTTTCAAGGTTAACACAACCCTGAAGCTGTGGATGAGAATAATGGAGTGGCCCTGTGCTGCAGCAGCCAGTCGGGTACAAGGACACTAGGGTGTGGGGCCATGAACTCACATGAAGAAAGTTCCGAGACAGTCAATGGTGACAACTAAGAACCAAAAAGTGACCTCTGGCCTGGCAACCTAAGGTTGCTGCGACCTTGACAGGCACCGTCTCCGTGGAGACGTGAGACCAGAAGCTGAGGAGACGCTGTAAAGTTAAGAAGCAGAGTCAGTGACACAGGAAAACTTTCTAGAAGTTTCATGAAGGGGAACAGAGAAGAGGCAGCAGCTGCAGGAGGACGTGAAGACAAGGAAAGAATTCTTTTCTTCTTTTTTTTTGGTACTCGGGATTGAACGCGGGGGCATTCTACCTTTGAGCTCCACCCCCAGCCCTTTTTCTTTTTCATTTTGAAACAGGGTCTCTCTAAGTTGCTGAAGCTGGCCCCAAACCTGTCATCCTCCTGTCTCAGCTTCTCCCATGCTGGGATTTCAGGCATGCGCCACCACACCCAGCAGGAATTCTTTGTTAAAGGTACATACTACAGGTTGTTTGGATGCTGATGGGAATGATCCAGAAGTGGAAGAGAAACTAATGGTGAAGATTATGATGTGCATGAACATTTTGCTGTAAATACATTTATTGAAACATTGTTTACAATAGGAAAAAACAGGAAACAACCTAAATGTTCAGTAGGGGCATTGGCTAAATATGCCAGAATGTTGTGTAGCCATTGCACTCAATGTTATATACCTATAGCTACCATTGTTAAAGACTGAAAGCTCCCCCTACCCCAGGACTTGGAACAAGGCAAAGATTTCTGCTCTCATCCTGCCTAGTCAACATACTGGAAGCACTAGCCAGCACAATAAGGCAAGAAAAAGAAATAAGACACACAGATTAGAAATAAAACTGCCTTAGTTTCAGATGGCATGACTGTCTACATAAAATATTCCAAGGAACGTATTAAAAAGGGGGAAAACCCTAGAACTAATGGGTTTAGCAAAGCCATAGGATATAAAGTCTATATACCAAAATCTATTCTATTTCTATAAAGTAGTAAATGGACAATTGGAAAGTAAAGCTGAAAACACAGTACTGCTTGTCATTTCTGGGTAAAGAAGGGCAAAAGGAAGAGAAGAAGAAAAGATGAAGGGAGGGAGGAAATAAGTTGAGCATAAATCTAACAAAATATACAAGGATCTGTATGTTGAAAGCTACAGAACTCAAAAGAAATCAGGGAAGATTTAAATACATGGTGAATTCAGGCGTGGTGGCACACACCTGTAGTGCCAATACATGGGAGGCTAAAACAGGAGAATCGCAGGTTTGAGATCAGCCTTAGCAACTTAGCAATACCCTCAGCAACTTAGCAAGACCCTGTTTCAAAAATAAAAAATAAAAAGGGCTAGGTGTATAGCCCGGAGGTAGAATGTCCCTGGGTTCAATCCCCAGTAAAATATATACATATACACATATATATAGTTGTTTTAAGCTACTAAATTTGGTAATAATTTTTTACCCAGCAATAGCAGCCAAAACAAAATGTAACTCGTTACCCCCTCTGAAAACCGTACTGCTGCAGATCAGTGAATCTATGTACTAACCATCGCATACAAAGCCACATACCTTCTGTTTCTTCCTGCCAATTTTAATTATGTGCATATGAAGAGGCATTGTGCTGTTCCCAAACCTGTCAATGTTGTAAGTTCTGGTCATTATTATAATAACAAAATTAGCCGGGTGTGGTAGCGCACGCTTGTAATCACAGTACTTGGGAGGCTGAGGCAGGAGGATCACAAGTTCACAGCCAGCCTCAGCAACCTAGTGAGGCCATCTGCAACTTAGTGACACCCTGTTTCAAAATAAAGAATAAAAAATAGGGCTGGGGGTGTAGCTCAGAGGTAGAAGCCCTCTGGGTTCAATCCCCAGTATGCAAAACACATACACATACACACACACACACACCATTAAGTTAAAAATGTATAAACCACAGAAGTGTTGTCATGAAATGAAAGAGAGTTATTATAATTATGAAAGCCAGGGTGAGTGTTTTGGAAGACTTAACAATGATGTCCTAGTCTGCTTTCTGTTGCTATAACAAAATGCCTGAGACCAGGCAATTTATAAAGAATAGAAGTTTGGTTGTTACAATCCCCAGAGGCTGGGGATCTCAAGAGCATGGTGCTGGCATCGGCTCGGCATCTGGAAGGGTCTTTTGATGCATTGCAACATGGCACAGAGCATACAAGATACCAGAGAAAGCTCAGTTATAATGAAGCCACTCCCTGGGTAACCCATTAACCCATGAATGGGTTCATCCAATCAGGGTAAAGTCCTCATGACCCAGTTACCCCAAGGGCTCACTTCTTTTTTATTTTTTGCGGTACTGGGGATTGAACCCAGGGGCTTTCTACCTCTGAGCTACACCCCCAGCCTTATTTTTCTCTTTATTTTGAAACAGGGTCTCACTAAGTTGCGGAGGGCCTCACTAAGTAGCTGAGGCTGGCCACGAACCCGGATCCTCCGGTCTCAATCTCCCAAGTACTGAGATTACAATCGTGCGCCACCACGCCTGGCTCCAAGGGCTCACTTCTAAATACTATGACTTTGGGGTTACGTTTCCAACACATGGATTGCAGGAGTCCATCCAAACCCGAACACAGGGACGATAATGAAAGTGCTTATTATGGATGTGAGTGTGGACACGATACCAGTAAGCGATCGTTGAGGGGAATTTTGAAAATCCAAAAGGAATCCCCACTCAAATGGCTTTTAAATGTCATTAAGATCTCACTCCGCTTTAAAGAAATCAGAGCTACCCACTGCAGCTGATGCATTCTGTGGGTATGATTTATGTAAGAGAGACAAGCTGCAGTTCCAATCAGTGGACCTGTACCTAAAGGAAAGGACTTGGCCCTACATCAAAAGATTGGCAAAGGAATATACTTTTGTATGTTTTAAGTTAAAATAAAATGTTTAATACACCAACCCTTTGACCCAGTAAATCCACTCCTGAGTATAAACCTAAGAGAAACGAAAACAGATGTCCACAAAACCACTTAGGCACAAATGTTCATAGCAGCAATCTTCCTGTTCCCCCGTGCTGGAAAACCAAACGTCCATCTATAGGAAAGTAGATTAAAAATCATATATATTCCTACATGAAACAACACGCTACAACAAAAAGGAATGAACATAACCACACAGATAAGCCTCAGACATGGCACTGAGTAAAAGAAGCCAAACACGAAGGACCCACACTGTGATTTCAATTATGCAGAATTCTAGTACCGGCAAAAGTACTCGATAGTAATTTCTGGACAATTCCAGAAACTTTCTGGGGTAAAGGAAACGCTTGGGATCTTGATAGAATTGTAGATCCCACACCCATGTCCACTTGTCCAAATGGTGCAGTTAAGATTTTTGTATTGTAATACATTTAAATTTTACCTAAAGAAAATAGGATTTGGAGTCTCCTGTGGGGGTAGAGAGAAGATGGAGTTATAGATAAAACAAGAATGGGAGATTGTTGATAACTGCTAAAACTGGATAACTTGGGAATACTTTATACTAGTCTGATAACTGTGTCTATGTTTGGGATCGGATTTCCCACAATGATTTTTAGGTGGAAATGTTTATGGAGTGTGTTATTGTCTATGATTCCCAGCCTTCACCAGTCTTTTTGATGAACTTACCAACTCCCTGTCCCAGTGATGGTCTCTGCTATACAGACTCCCACCTGCCGTCTCCAGAGGGTCTGAATTGTACCTTTGGTGTGGGACTGGCAAAGCCAAGCTCTGAAAACCACAGCCAGGATGAGGGGACAGCTAACACCACTTGACCAGACAGGAGTTAACACAACCCTAAAACCAGGGATGAATGGATGAGAACAATAATATGAAATAGGCACCCTCATCAATTACAGATCAAAGTCTCTCCACACTGATATGGGCCGATCGTTCTGTGGGCTGAGCTGTACACCATAGGATATGTAGAAGCATCCCAGCCTCAACCCATGAAAGATGCCAATAGCGCTCTTCTTCCTCAAGTTGTGACAACCAAAGTTGTCCCTAGACTTTGCAAAATGTCTCCTGGGGGACAAAATTACCACCCAGTTGATAACTGCTGCTAAAGATAGAGGTATAAATGTCTATGACTTTTTCTAGAAACTTGGCAATAAGTATTTGAACTTTCAAATGGTTAGACATTTTCATCCAGGAATCCTTGTGCTGAGGAAATAATCAGCAGTGTAAAGATGAACACACATTAATAATAAAAAGACAGTCTCGTTTTAAGAAGGGGCGAAGGATCTAAGTACACATTCCTCTAAAGAAGATACACAAATGACCAATAAACACATGAAGGATGTGCAAAATCACTAGCCATCAGGGAAACAAAAGTCAAAACTATAGTAAGAGGTCATTTCATACCTACTAGTATAGTGATAATTAAAAAAGACAGATAAAGTCGAGAGTGCTGGCACACGCCTGTAATCCCAGTACTTGGGAGGCTGAGACAGGAGGATTACAGGTTCAAAGACAGCCTCAGCAACTTAGGGAGACACTCAACAACTTAGTGAGACCCTGTTTCAAAATAAAAAATAAAATAGGGCTGGGGGTGTAGCTCAGAGGTAGAACGCCCCTGGGCTCAATCCTCAGTATCAGAGAGACAGAGAGACAGAGAGACAGAGAACAAACATCAGCTAGGATGCAGGGAAATCGGAGCCCTCACACCCTGCTGGTGGTAATATGAAATGGTTCAGCCACTTTGAAAAACAGCCTGGCAGTTCTTCAAGAAGTTAAACATAGAGTTAGCATATAATCCAGTAATTCTATTTCCAGATATATACCAAAGAGAAAGAAAAACATACATCTATACAAAAACTTGTACATAAATGTTCATAGCAACCTTATTCCTGACAACCAAAGTGTGGAAACAACCTAGATGTCCATTGACTGATGAGTGAAAAAATAAAATAAGATATAAGTAAAATAGATTAGCCGGGCATGGTGGCGCACGCTTGTAATCCCAGTACTTGGGAGGCTGAGACAGGAGGATTGCAGGTTCGTGGCCAGCCTCAGCAACCTCCTGAGGTCCTCCGCAACTTAGTGACACCCTATTTCAAAATAAAGAATAAAAAACAGGGCTGGGGATGTAGCTCAGAGGTGAAATGCCCCTGGATTTAATCCCCAGTACTGCAAAAAAATAGATTAAATAAATAAAATATATAATATATTAAAATAAGCTGGGAGTGGTGGCGCACGCTTGTAATGCCAGTACTTGGGAGGCTGAGACAGGAGGATCCGGGTTCACGGCCAGCCTCAGCTACTTAGTGAGGCCCTCCGCAACTTAGTGAGACCCTTTTTCAAAATAAAGAATAAAAAATAGGGCTGGGGCTGGGCGTGGTGGCGCACACTTGTAATCCCAGTACCTGGGAGGCGGAGACCAGAGGATCCCGGTTCGCGGCCAGCCTCAGCTACTTAGTGAGGCCTCCACAACTTCGTGAGACCCGGTTTCAAAATAAAGTATAAAAAATAGGGCTGGGGGTGTAGCGCGGAGGTAGAACGCCCCTGGGTTCAATCCCCGGTACCGCAAAAAAAAAAATAGGGTTGGGGGTGTAGCTCAGAGGGAGAATGCCCCTGGGTTCAATCCCCAGTACCGCAAAAAAAATTAAAATATATAGCTTTATATATCAAATATTTTATATATTTACACATTATAAATATGTAATATATTTAATAAATACATAGCAATATTTAAAATATACATATAAAATATATTCACAAGATATGATAGAATATTATTTGACAATAAAGTGGAATGAAGTACTAATACATGCTACAGCATGAACTTTGAAAATGATATGCTGAGCCGGGCGTGGTGGCGCACGCTTGTACTTTGGGAGGCCAGAGGATCCGGGTTCGCGGCCAGCCTCAGCGCTCTCTATCCCTGTCTCTCTGTCTCTCTGTCTGTTTGTCTGTCTGTCTGTCTGTCTCTCTCTCTCTCTCTCTCTCTACCTAGTGAGGCCCTCCGCAACTTCGTGAGACCC
>PVJS01058858.1:0-11665 GCA_004027185.1 Glis glis | reverse complement strand
AAACAGGGTCTCACTAAGTTGCAGAGGGCCTCACTAAGTAGCTGAGGCTGGCCGCGAACCCAGATCCTCCTGTCTCAGCCTCCCAAGTACTGGGATTACAAGCATGTGCCACCACGCCTGGCTCTTATTAAATTTCTGATCTCTGATTTGGGAGGTCAGTATGTTGAACTATAGAACTCAGGTGTACTTTATGTATTTTTTAATGTAGTAGCAATTCCGGAAAATCATATGTAAACTTTAAGCCTAGTCCTATCAAGGAGTCTTATATTGAAGTATGGAGTAGAAAAGGAAGCTATTTTATTATTTATTTATTTATTTATTTATTTATTTTGGTACTGGGGATTGAACCCAGGGACATTCTACTTCCGAGCTACACCCCCATCCTTTTTTATTTTTTATTTTGGGACAGGGTCTCACTAAGCTGCTGAGGGTCTCGCTGAGTTGCTGAGGCTGGACTTGAACTTGAAATCCTTCTGTCTCAGCCTCACAAGTACTGGGGTTACAGCTATGCACCACCAGGCCTGGCTGGAAGCTATTTTAAATGTGTGTCCTCGCTCTCCTTTTCTTGCTTAGATTCTGCCACAAACCACCCCGCCCTGATCCAATTGCTTCTAGCGTTGCTTCTACCCCAGGCCTTTCTCCACACTGTTGGAATGCCGTGTATAATCAGCCATTGAATCTTCCTGCTCCACTGTCTAAAGATTTTCCACAGCTTTCTCTATAAAATGCAAGCTTTTAAGCAGGACAACTGAGGTACTTGATGTTACAGTTAGATAGAAAATGTCCCCTAAAGAGCTTATTTATTAATATTCAGGGTTGATATAGTGGAGTCATGAGGGCTGTAATCCCAGCCGAGGCCGGTAGGGTGTGGCTGGAGGGGGTGGATCCCTGGGGATGCAGCCTTGGAGATTTTATATATATGGCTCCTCCTCCCCCTGCTCGCTCTCTTGCTTCCGGCCTCCATGATGTGAGGAGCACAGCCCATGTGCTCTCCCTCTCTCCGCCTCCCGCTGCCATGCTCTGAGATCCTTGGTCCCCGGCCTCACCTGGACTGAACCCAAAACCATAACAAATTAAATCTTCTTTCCTCTAAGTTACATGATCAATCTTTTAGATTATAGTTGCAAGAATGCTGACGAATACACTTGCTGACAGGACCTTTGCCACTCCCTAGAGCCATACCTCCACCTGTCCAGGTCACGGGGGATTCTTTCAGATTCCCCAAGACCTGTGCTCAAGGTCTCAGCTTTGCACCTTAGCTCCAGCTGCTCCCCAGGCTCCATCTGCCCCAGTTACTGTAGATGTCTAATACAGTCACCTGCACACATATATAACTTCACATCATAGATCATGTGATATACAGCATACTCATGGGTTGCACTGTTTCAACATTGTCTTTAAAAATATTAACCATAGCTCTGACCATAATTGGGGGCGATGTTGGCAGGAGGGCCTGTGCTATTGTGAGTATAGAGTAGAAAGTGCTCCATGTGATTTTATGACTTACTGCTGGTATAGCGAAGTCATTTTCCCTTTGCTCACTCTCACACACAGACACCTCCACGAACCTCATTCCAGTCCCCTTTTTGATCACCGTGGTCTGCTAAAACTAGGTATTTTCAATCAGATAAAATTTGGCCTAGGCTTAGAACACACTGGGTAAAGAACAAGGGCCAAAGTTGGGCGTGGTGGTGCATGCCTGTAATCCGAGTGCTTGGACGGCTGGGAACGGAGCATTGCAGGCTCAAGGCCAGCTTCAGAATTGTAGTGAGACCTCAGCAATTTAACAAGACCCTGTTTCAAAATAAAAAGGTCTGGGGTGTAGCTCAGAAGTAGAACACCCCTGAGTTCAATCCCCAGTACAAACAAACAAACAGACAAACAAACACTAAAGGTCAGGGAAGGGAGCTTACCCAATTTAACACCCTTGGGTTCAATCCCCAGCACAAACACAAACAAACAGACAAACAAACCAACACTAAAGGTCAGGGAAGGGAGCTTACCCAATTTTCATTTGCACACACACACAGAAACCTAGCCAGTGCAGGAGATGAAATACACTATGCAGTAAAAATAAACATATAAAACCCCAGGTTCTGCAGTTAATGGAATGTGAAATGTGTGTGTGTGCTGCTGACACTGGGCACCTGGAAGAAGACTTAGCCACTTGTTCTGTCAATAAACCCCACACATATTTGGTAAACTTGTTGTTCATGCCCACAATTCACCACAATAAATATTCTCTGAGTCAATTTTAACTCAGCAGCTCGGTAAGCAACTCTGATAGGCTCTAGCTGCCGGTTCCCTTGAGGTTTTGCTCAGAAATCTCATTCCCATCCATGATAGAACATCTCTCAGTAATGTGCAATGTGATAGGAATTCGGGCAGATTCAGGACAAGGCTGGGGCTTTACTAAATGAGTAAATAAAGCATAGAATTCAAAATTTATATTCAAGGTCTCTTCAGAGGTCCTTCATTAAATGCCTATATACAAACTGATAGTGTTATATCCTCTTTGAAAGGGAAAAGAAATCTAGTTGCAAACCATTTTTATGGGCTGTGTTCTGCATGATGAATTTTAATCCCCATTGTGCCAGTTTGAATTAATATTGCTTATGTTTTTTATTAGCCATTGATTTTTTAATAGGACAGCACAGGAAATCAGAGTTTAATTTTGCCTATCAAAGTGGGGGTGGCTGCATTTCCCTCTGTGTCCTCCCTTCCCCATCAAATGATTACCTGCAATCTTTCTTATTAGTGTAGGTGAGCCTCCACCATCTGTCCATCACCACCCTGCTCCCAATTTTAAAGAAAGAAATGGAGCTGGGCATGGTGGTGCACGCTTGTAATCCCAGTACTTGGGAGGCTGAGACCAGAGGATCTGGGTTTGCGGCCAGCCTCAGCTATTTAGCGAGGCCCTCCACAACTTAGTGAGACCCTGTTTCAAAATAAAGAATAAAAAATAGGGCTGAGGGTGTAGCTTGGAGATAAAATGCCCCTGGTTTCAATCCCCAGTACCGCAAAAAAAAAAAGAAAAGAAATGTATACAGTAGAGATTCTGATATTAGAGAATGTATTTGGGGTGAAGCCCCATTACCAAAGTCACTCTTTGCTTTACAAAAATTACTCCAAATGGTCTCCCTTTAACTTGAAAGCTCTGCTGACCATAATAACATCCTCTGAGTGCCCATCAAAGCCACAGCTATTTCGACTGCTAGGTGGTTACTCATTATTAAATGTATATGACTTGGTGAGAAGAAGGTAATGATTCATTACTGAGTTTTTGTGTATAGTTGGCCTGTAAGATGGTCAATAAAAGAAAGAGGTAGCCGGGCATTGTGGCGCACGCTTGTAATCCCAGTACTTTGGGAGGCGGAGACCGGAGGATCCGGGTTCGCGGCCAGCCTCAGCTCTCTCGCTCTCTCTCTCCCTCCCTCTCTCTCTCTCTCTCTCTACTTAGTGAGGTCCTCTGCAACTTCGTGAGGCCCGGTTTCAAAATAAAGTATAAAAAATAGGGCCAGGGGCGTAGTGCAGAGGTAGAACGCCCCTGCATTCAATCCCCGGTACCACAAATAAATAAATAAATAAATAAATAAATAAATAAATAAATAAATAAAAAAGAAAGAGGTAACGAAAGAGTCAGTTTGAAGAAGACATTGCTGGACTTGGTTTAGTGTATTACATGTAGGATAGGAGGAATACCAGCCGGACAATCTAATTGGAAGCCATAACTCAGTGGCTTAGGACATAGGGAAAAATTCAGGACTGGGGATAGAGGTTTGGAAGTTTTCCACAGAGAATAATTCAAGTCCCTGAAAATGATACTTAAAGGAAAGAAGAGGCTTACAGAAAAGAAGCAGCATTCTTGAGTAACTCTACTGATAAGGTGCAAAGAGTGTTAATAGAAAGTTAGAAAAATAGCTGGGTGCTAGCAGCTTAGATGGCTGTGGAAGTGGAATTCAGTCTCGTGTAGGAAGAGGGGTGTGAAGGGAGAGAGAAACAGTCTACACGGAGTACCCTTTAAGCAAGGGTGGGAACGTATTTGGGGAAGTGGTAAAATTCCTTCAAGTTCTTGTAACTGTAAAAGTAATCTAGTAATCCTGAGAAATGGTGGAGTCCTAGATCCTCCTCCTATGTCTTTTCTGTGGGGGAGGAGTTATGCATCAGGAAATAAAGGGCAAACATGAAGCAGAAATCCACTAGTCCCGGGGTCTGTGACCATGTTGAGAATATTCACTAATGGCATTGCATTATCCTGACCTGCAGAAGGCCAGAGTTCTCTCAGCAAGGATCTGTTCGCTCATAAGGAACACTTGGATGGGTTACCCTTTCATCTGTTTTAATTCCCTTTCCACTTTCCATGAAAATGTTCCTGTTGCACCGATGGTTTTTATAGGCTGCCAATGATCTAGCTCTGATCTATTCCTTTTTCCACTTTTGCTAACTAATACTTTCCTGTATCCGCTGATTTGTGTCAGAAAGCATAGGTTGATTTCAGATGCTATATTTAAAAAGGGTGGCATACTTAAAGAGAGATTTCATAGTGTCCAGGAAGGCACTTCCTATTTTCTTTTTAGATCGTATCTTGGAAGCAGAAATGCAGCCATTCACCTAGTGTTCTGTGAATAAAGGGCAGTCTTTCTGCTGAGATCCGCAGCTCTCAGCCCTAGTACTGAGGTCGGCCAGCAGTTGTAGCTAAAACCACCCTGAAGATGCTAAAGGAGAAAGCTGAAACAGAGTAGTCATCGATTCTCAAGACCCACATATTTTCTGTCCATCTTACTTCTCCTTTCTGGACATGTTCCCAAGGACTCTTGTTGGGAGCTAAAATGCTGTATCAGTTAGCTATTGCTGTGAAACAAATCATCCCCAAACTCAGTGGTTTAAAATAAGAAGCTTTGATCACTTCTCATGAGTCTATAGCTCTTCTGTATGGCCCTTCTGGTCTTGGGTGGTCTCACTCTTATTCCTGCAGTGAGCATGGGTCAGGTGGCCAGCTCTGCTGGTTTTCGCTGAGTCTTCGGCTCTAGGTTAAACTAGGATTGGCCCACCTGGGAAAAGGACCTCTTCCCCATGACCTTTCAGTCACCATCAAGTAATTCAGGCTGTTCCCCTGACAATGGTAGGGTTCCAGGAGACCAAGTGGATGTTTCAAGACTCCTTGCCACCCATGCTCAGAACTAGCATACCACCAGGTGTGGTGGCGCATGCTTGTAATCCCAGTACTTGGGAGGCTGAGACCAGAGGATCCGGGTTCGCGGTCAGCTTCAGCTATTTAGTGAGGCCCTCCTCAACTTAGTGAGACCCTGTTTCAAAATAAAAAGGGCTAAGGATGTTTCAAAATAAAGAATAAAAAATAGGGCTGGGGGTGTGGCCCTGAGGTAGAATGCCCCTGGGTTCAATCCCCTGTGCCGCAAAAAAAAAAAAAAAAAAAAAAAAGAACTAGCATACCATCTCTTCTGCTGTTTTTGATGGACTAAAACAAATTGCAAGACCGGCCTCGGTGGGTGAGGAGGTGAGGTAAGGGAATAGACTCCATCTTTTGATAGAAGGGTCATCAAAATCATGTTGCAAAAAGTGGTGCAAAAAGAATAAACAACCAGTACTCTATGTGCAACCACTCTTCTACAGAGACACTTGCCTTTATACCTAAATGCATCATACAAAGTGCTTTATGGCTTGACGAATATTCCCACATCCACCATTTCTCTTGACCTCCTTAAGAATCCTAGTTCAATTTCGTTCTAATTATCATTGCTATTTTACATATGAGGAAACAGGCTCAGATCAGTTCAGTAACTCTGAGTTTCAGTCTAATCAGGACTTAAAAATTTAGTTTTGTTTTTACCAGGAAAAAAGAGAGTACCTTAGCGCATGTTTAAATCCTTTTCTATCATGACATAACGTTTCTGGACATTTAATTTTTATTTCATTCAGTCAGTTTACAAATATTTACTGAGCATTTCCCATGTGTTAGACACTGTTCTAGGAGGAGACCCTGCCCTCAATGAACTTATAGTCAAAGGGGGGCATACGGAAAAACATAAATACATAAATAACTATTACACTACCACCATTCAGCAAGTGCATTGTCTATAAAACTGTCACACACTAAAGAAAGAAAAGGATAGTTTCCTGTCCCAAAGGAGATATTCCTAAGAGGACAAGTGCAAGAAATTTTCTTTTTATTTATTTATTTATTTATTTATTTTTTGCGGTGCCGGGAATTGAACCCAGGGGCGTTCTACCTCCATGATACACCCCCAGCCCTATTTTTTTATACTTTATTTTGAAACCGGGTCTCACAAAGTTGCGGAGGGCCTCACTAAGTAGAGAGAGAGAGAGAGAGAGAGAGAGAGAGAGAGAGAGAAAGAGAGAGAGAGCGCTGAGGCTGGCCATGAACCCGGATCCTCCGGTCTCCGCCTCCCGAAGTACTAGGATTACAAGCATGCGCCACCACGCCCGGCTCATGCAAGAAATTTTCTAAGGGGAGGAAGAATCTTTGCCTATCCCTTAGGTTAATATATATTCTTAATATACAGTAATGTGTTATTAATATAATCATCTATGTGAATAATTATCTTTGTATTGATTCCAGGGCTGGCTTAAAGAAATTTTGGGCTTATTAAAATTTTTACTACACAGAGTCGGTGCAGGCCTGTAATCCCAGTGCTTGGGAGGCTGAGACAGAAGAATTGTAGGTTCGAGGTCAGCCTCAGCAACTTTGCGAGACCCTCAGCAACATAGTGAGACCCTGTTTCAAAATAAAAAGGGCTAAGGATATAGCTCAGAGGTAGAGTGGCCCTGGGTTCAATCCCTAGTACAAAAAATTATTATACAAAAAATTCTAAGTGTTTGTAGTATCTTCTTTTAAGAAGGGACTCTCCTCTTTTATTGTTGCTATTTAATAACAAGAAAAAGAATCCAGGTTCTTTAAAAAGAAAGGTTGATAATCTCATCAAGTAAACATCTCTGTCTATATGTTCAAGTCAATAACCAATTATCTATTGTATACATACAAGATATAGTTGGGGTATTATTTACAATAAGGTAAAGGTTAGTTCTTGGTACAAGTGATAATCCTCTGGATGTATTGCTAGATCAAACATCATTCTTCTTCCAGAATTCTCCCCGTGATGTTGTAATGCTGAGTTGGTCCCCCTTTGGCCTGCTTTCTTAGTGAAAATCTCTTGGCTTTTCAATAGTTTGTGCATTTTACCAGTAACCTACATTATTTTTTTTAATTCTTCCCGAGCACAGGAGAGACTATTTTTCAGAAAGAAATTTAAAACATAGAAAAAAAGAAACCAGTGCCCTACAGCTCTTGTCCTCTCATAGCCCAGAGTGAAGGTTCACTTTTAGAAAAACATGCTGGGTAATTACATCGTCTCCGTTTGCCAGTTTATCTCTGTTAAACATAGTAAACATCTCACAGCTTAATTTGCTCTGTCAGCCACAGCTTAAAAAAAAAAAAACTGGAGCTCTCGGGCAGTTGAGATTTTATTTCTGCAGTATAATTTCACAGGCAGTATTTTTTTTTAATTTTGTATTCTTGGCTCATTTACAGTCAAATATCTTCCACTCCATGAAGCTTCGATATTTAGCCATTGAGGTAATACAGTCTTTGTCATCTGTCAGCTTAGCTGTGGAATCCGGACCCCAGATTCCTAGTACTCCAGCCTCCTCCTGTAGATTCAAGAATGTGCCTCTGACCTTCCTGTGGGACTGTCCTTTTTCGTGTGCCTTTAGAATCCAGGCACCATTGTGCTTGTCCTGGTAGCTGAATATACTCTTAAGATCCAGTGGCGATATCTCTTCTTTTCTTTCCTGAAGGGAATATGGAAGATGTTATCACATAATAACTCTGTGTGTGTGTGTGTGTGTGTGTTACTAGGGATTGAAACCCAGGGGCATTCTACCTCTGAGTTACACCCCCAGTCCTTTTTTGTTGTTGCTGTTGTTTTTGAAACAGGATCTCTCTAAGTTGTTGACAGTCTTACTACATTGCTGAGGTTGTCCTCAAACCTGCGATCCTCCTGTCTCAGCCTCCCAAGCACTAGGATTACAGGTGTGTGCCACCACGTCAGGCACATAATAACTTTTATTTCATCAGTTGGACAGAATTACACTTTGCCCCCCCCCCCCGCAAAGTCTTGCATATGGCTCTCCCTTTACACATCTTTTTTTTTGGGGGGGTACCGGGGATTGAACCCAGAGGCATTCTACCTCCGCGCTACACCCCCGGCCCTATTTTTTATACTTTATTTTGAAACCAGGTCTCACGAAGTTGCGGAGGGCCTCACTAAGTAGAGAGAGAGAGAGAGAGAGAGAGAGAGAGAGAGAGAGCTGAGGCTGGCCGCGAACCTGGATCCTCCGGTCTCCTCCTCCCAAAGTACTGGTATTACAAGCGTGCGCCACCACGCCCGGCAACAGTTTTCTTTTTATGGCGGTTTATATTTGGGTCACTAGATTCCCCTTGGTGTCCTCCTATCATTACTCAAATATTAGCTGGAAGGCCCTGTAAGTCTTGCACACAAGTGAAACAGGCTTAAGAAAGGGAGTTTCAGTATTGCTCAGGAGAAGGACTCACAAGTAACTTACCCCTTGTCATCTGTTTATTTTGGTTATTTTATTGGAAGAACTCAATGATGGTGGGTGGCAGAAAGGCTTTCCATTAACTGCCCTTCTACAAGAAACTGTCCTTCTTTCACAGAAGTAATTTGGTTTACTTTTAGATGGGGAAGAAAAAAAACACTATTTGAGCTGGGCATTAATCCCAGTACTTGGGAGGCTGAGACAGGAGGATCGTAGGTTTGAGGCCAGCCTCAGCAACTTAGCAAAACCCTGTATCAAAATAAAAAATGAGCCGGGCGTGGTGGCGCACGCTTGTAATCCCAGTACTTTGGGAGGCGGAGACCGGAGGATCCAGGTTCGCGGCCAGCCTCAGCTCTCTCTCTCTCTCTCTCTCTTTCTCTACCTAGTGAGGCCCTCTGCAACTTCGTGAGACCCAGTTTCAAAATAAAGTATAAAAAAAATAGGGCCGGGGGTGTAGCACGGAGGTAGAACGCCCCTGGGTTCAATCCCCGCTACCGCAAAAAAAAATTAATTAATTAATTAAAAAAATAAAAAATGAAATAGGGCTAGGAGTGTGGCTTGGGCGTAGAATGCCCTTGGGTTCAATCCTCAGTACAACAAACAAACAAACAAACAAACAAAGAAAACCTACTATCTGAGAGAGTCGTCGTAGTTTGGATGTGGGGTGCTCCCCAGGGGCTGCGGTGGCAAGGTCCTTGGGGCACCAGTGTTCAGAGGTGGGACTTGGGGGAAGTGGTTGCAGTATGAGGCTCTGACGTCATCGGTGAATTAATCCATTGAGGGACTCGAGCTGAATGGTCTATTGGGAGGAGGTGGGGCCTAGTTGAAGCTGTGGGCTCTTGGGGACATGCTCTTGGGGACTCTATCTTGTCCTCAGCTTCCTTCACCCTCTTTCTCTCCTCCCTGGCTGCCAGGAGCAGAGCAGCTTTCCTCCTCCATGCTCTTCCGCCATGATGTTCGACTGACCGTCGACTGAAACCATGAGCCAGAACAAATCTTTCCTGCTCCAAGTTGCTTTTCTCGGGTTATTTTGTCAGAGCGAAAGAAAACTGACTAACACAAGAACTCTGTGCTGTTCTTCTCTAAACACAAAAATGGAGAGAATTTTAAGGTTAAAAAAATAAGCAGAAATCCCAATTACCAAGATAAATAGGCCAAATGCATATTCTACACACACCTGTCACTGATATTTATAAAGATGTCTTTGCAACTAGGACTCAAAACACATCTTTTGAGGAAGGATTTCTGAATCGCGGGAGTAAATGTCAGAGGAAAAAATGTTGTTAGGTATAGAGCGTGCGATGTAAATTGGAGCTGTCTCCGTTCACACACTATGAAGGCAATTTCTTTCCACTTGTGTGCAGTCACGGGTGGGGTCTGGGGAGGGTGGCTAATATTTCACAAGGTTACTTCAAAGATGGAAGTCGCAGTGGCAGTAAATCACTGTCTCACCAATAGAAGAAAACACTGAATTTGTTTACCGGCAGTGACAATGTTTTGTTTCTAGAGGGAAGTTGATTTAAGAAGATGTCTGTTGTTCCTCTCCTCGAGGAATCTGCATATGCTTAAAATTCAATATTCTGGTAGGTGCAGATGGTGGAGTGTTCAAAACTGATAGAAATTGGTGAGTGAGGATTCTCAGCTCTCCGCGGAATCCAGGCGTGCCACCGGTTTAGTCTCATTCTCTTATACTGGTTTGGCTTCCATCCACCCTTGTAAGCAATTTTATTTTATAAAGACCTTGAGAAATAATTATCCTTTTAACTAATTAGAACAAACACTTTAACGTCTTTCTCTTTTTTTGTACCATGTATTGAACCCAGGGGCATTCTACCTCCAGGCTACACTCCCAGACCTATTTTTTATTCTTCATTTTGAAACAGGGTCTCACTAAGTTGCAGAGGGCCTCACTAAGTAGCTGAGGCTGGCCGTGAACCTGCGATCCTCCTGTCTCAGCCTCTCAAGTACTGGGATTACAAGCGTGCGCCACCACGCCCGGCTACTTTACTGTCTTTCAGTTGTCTAGATTGCTGTAACACATCATTAATATCTCTCAAATGTTAGCAAACAACTCTTTGGACTCCAACACATTTTCTTCCTTTTGGTGCTGGGGTTGAACCCACGGGCATTCTATCTCTGAGCTACACACCCCCAGCACTCCAGTGCCGGGCTCTGTCCCAGCAGGACACGGGATGACGCGATGGAATAAATGCTCTTGAGACTTTATTCCTGGTCTCAAAGAGGTGAGAGGGGAGAAGGCAAGAGAGCCAAACTCCTCGAACAAAGCTCAGCTCTTCCTTTTATTACAGGTTTACAGAATTCAGGCTGAGGCACCAAATCATTAACTGTCTCTGGCTAAGGAGTAGAGCATTGGGTTAGGGATGCTTAGAAGATAAGCTGTTATCTGGCAGTTTTTGCAAGAGCAGCAGAGGCTGCTGTCTGCAGCTCCCTCCTTGAGGCGGTCTTCCACCTTAAGAAAAGCAAGCAACAGGTGTAGTAAAACAGGATGAAGTAGCTTAGATAGCGAAGGGGCATGGAGGTCACTATTTTTAGTTCCTTCAAGAGAGGCAGTCTTCTGCCAAAGCAAGCTAAAAGCTATAAGTCCTTAAACCAATATTTTTTAGACTTAGAACAGTTTCCCACACTCTAGCACTTTTTAATTTTTTTTTTGAAATAGGGTCTCATTAAGTTGCTGAGGGTCTCACCAAATTAACTGAGGCTGGCTTCGAACCTGCAATTTTCCTGTCTCAGACTCCCAAGTCCTGGGATTACAGGTGTGCTCCACCATCCCTGGCTGATTCCAACATTTTCTAAATTCGCACAAATGAACTAAGAGTTGGAGAAGTTTGTCCACAGCAGTCTTTCTGCTCCTTCTGCTTCAATCCTCGTGCACTCCGATGACTGTTTCCTTGTAACTATCAGATGTTGAAAGGGAAACAGGTTCATAGAGAAAGGACATGGAAAGGGTCACTTCTGACTCCTTGACACCAGGTGTCGGAGTGGTTCTGATGATTTAAAGAAACAAACAGTGGCCGGGTGTGGTAGTGTGCATCTGTCATCCTCGGACCTG
>PVJS01058857.1:0-11665 GCA_004027185.1 Glis glis | reverse complement strand
AATACAAGATTCCACTGCGCAGGCGCTGGAGGCCCCGCCCGTCGCTCATGCAGACTCCACCCCTTGCTGCGAGGCGGAGCCTAGCGCATGCGCAAACCGTGCCGGGGCGCCCGGTAGAAACTATTCCCCAGAAGCCTCTGCGCTTCAGGGTTTCTCAAAAGACCCGGTTCGGACACCCATATACTCGGCTTGGGATGCCGGGCTCTGAACGGCGGGGCGGGCCACATTCCCCACGGGGCGGGGCTTAGCTCCGTGGGGGCGGGGCTTTGACCAAGGGGTGGGGCCTCCGGCCCGGTGCCTCACCCGGTGCGTGAAGGCGGAGCCAGCAGGTGGGCGTGCAGAGCCCGAGGTGGAGGGTGGGCTCCGGGCCCTCTGGCTACGGCTACCTCAGTTGCCCTGCCGTGATGCCAGGGCCCCATAAGGCCCTCGCCGCCCCTCCCGCCGTGCTCCTGCTCACCTGCATACCTCCCACACCTGCTCTCCCTGACCGAGCCCAGACGCGGGCCCGGGGTCCCACAGAGCCACTCGCCAGGCCCTGTTTGCTTACTAGGAACACCATGCCCTCGGTCTGGCCTGGACCAGGAGAGCCTGGACCGTCCAGGGTCAGGCACAGGGCTCAGCGCTGATCACAGAAGTGGCCGCGTGCCACATGGTGGTCTGACAGAGCAAGGGACCGCATTCTGGAGGCCCCCGACGCCCCGATCCCAGCCCTACAGTCCCAGCACGCCCTGGTCCTCCCCTCACCGAGGGCTCCCCACAAGCAGAGGGCGTAGCCCCGAGGGCAGGGAAGTCCGCCGAGGAGGAAGCAGAAAGGAATGGGGCCTCTCTGCTGGGTGGGGTTAGGTTAGCACACAACTGTGTGACGACAGAGCTCGAGCTGACCTGATGGGATGCCGGAAGGGGCCACCCCACCCTGGACAGGTGAGTGTCCTCCGTGGGCTGTCCTCCACCCAACACGGGAACTGCCATCGGGCATCTTCGACCTTCCGCATACTTTCACCCCACCCTCTGTCCACCCTTCCTCCAAGGCTCCTGACCCCCGAACCCCCTCGGTCCACTCGTCTGGCATCTGTTTGACCTCCCCCTGCTCATCCCTTTTGAGGTCACATCCCTCACTGAGCCGGCCAGTACTGGGTACACGGTGAGCAGGAGGACACGAAGCATCCCCGGGGGTCGAGTGGAGCGACAGGCAGAGCCCCTAGTCCCGGGGAGCACGCGAGCCAGACACAAGGGGGGGTGCTGGGACCCAGCTTTCCTGGGAACCCCTCTCAAGCCCCCTCCCCTCCTCACTCGGGCATTGTGAAACCTCGAAATGTGAAGGAAGAAAAAGAGAGGTGTTTCCTTCCAGAACTGGGGGGCTTGGCCCGGACCCAGGGTCAGCCAGGAGGGGAGGGGAGGACGGGGGCGACCCGGGAGTTCTGACGCACACACAGCCCGCGGGGGAGGGCGACCCCCGGGGCCGCGCCAGGCGGGGAGCGGAGAGAGGGGCTGCCGAGACTCTGGCCCCGCCCCGCGGACCCCGCGCGGGTC
This sequence comes from Glis glis, assembly GCA_004027185.1. NCBI lineage: Eukaryota > Metazoa > Chordata > Mammalia > Rodentia > Gliridae > Glis > Glis glis. Next base: position 10,135 of record PVJS01058857.1, on the reverse strand, counting down.
CCCAGACGGGGGGTGGCGCTGCGGGCGCGGGCGGGCGCCGCGCGCACTGCGGTCCCCGCGCCTCCGCCGCAGAGCGCGCCACGCTCCGCACGCACCTGCCGCCGCCGCCGCTGCCGCCGCCGCCGCCGCCGCCGCCGCGCCGAGCCCCGCGCCCGCGCCCCTGGGTACCGCCCGCGCCCGCCATCGCCCGAGGTCGCCGCGGGAGCAGCTGGAGCCACCCGGCCGAGGCGCGGGCGCGGTATCCGGGCCTGCCTTTGAGACAACCTCTGCGGCGGCGGCGCGGCCCGGGGACGCCAGGCTGGGGCAGGTGAGCGAGGGGGGAGAAGGGCCCGGGGTTGGCTGCGTCGCCCCTCCCCACTCCCACAGGGTCAGTCCTTCGAAGAGTGGAGGCGGGACTGGGGAGGGGGCTGTGTCGGAGTCCCGTGGAGGTCGGGATCCACCGCTGAGGTCAGGGTCAGAGGTCGGGTGTCCGTCCTTTGTGCAGGGTGGAGGTGAGGGCGAGGATGAGGCTGGAGGTGGACCCGGGCGCTGCCCTCACGCTGTCTCTCACCTGCAGCTCCGGCCTGCTGCAGGCCTCTCCTCTGCTCGAGCCGCGGAGCCTGCAGCCCAGGTCCTTCTGCAGCCAGTGCTCAGCCTAGCTGCCTTCCCTGGGCGCCCTGTCCTGGAACCATGGGGCCCACCTAGCCCCTGCCTGCCCCGATGTCCCGGGCGGGGGACTGCTGACCTCGGCTGCAGGGGGTGTTTCCTCCACACCCCCTTGCCAGCCTCAGCAGCCGGAGACCCTGGGTGAACCCCTGGGTCAGACCTCCAGCCCGGGGCAGCCTCCCACACCCCCCTGCCCCCGTTTGCCTCCCCCGCCCCCGCCCCTTCCTCCACCTCCCAGGACTGGACCAGAGAAGCCGCTGTGGCCACTGGGGGGGCCCCTGCCCCCCCAGCTCTCACCGGCGGCCCCTAGAAGTCCACGGGGCGGCCGGGGTCCCCACCAGGCCTGGCAGGACCAGGATGCTGCTCCCTCTCTTCCCCCCCGCCCTCCCCCCATGCCCTTGCCCACCCCAACTTCCAGTCTGACTGGAGACAGCCGGATGCCGGCTGATCCTGGGCCGGAGGTGGGCAGTGGCTGGCCGGGCCTCCTCATGTCCTGCCTCAAGGGCCCCCATGTCATCCTCAAGATGGAGGCCATGAAGATTGTCCACCCTGAGAAGTTCCCTGAGCTCCCGGCAGCCACCCCCTGCTTCCCACCTGCACCCCGGCCCACCCCCACTCTAGCACCCAAGCGTGCCTGGCCCTCAGATGCAGAGATCATTGTCAACCAGGCATGTGGGGGGGACATGCCTTCCCTGGAAGGGGCGCCCCACACCCCACCCTTGCCACGGCGGCCCCGCAAGGGCAGCTCGGAACTGGGCTTTCCCCGAGTGGCGCCAGCGGACGAGGTCATTGTGAATCAGTATGTGATTCGGCCTGGCCCGGCAGCCTCTGTGGCTTCTTCATCGGGGACCATGGCGGCAGGTGAGCCCCTGGAGTGCCCCACCTGTGGGCACACCTACAATGTCACCCAGCGGCGGCCCCGCGTGCTGTCTTGCCTGCACTCTGTGTGTGAGCAGTGCCTGCAGATTCTCTACGAGTCGTGCCCCAAGTACAAGTTCATCTCCTGTCCCACCTGCCACCGCGAGACTGTGCTCTTCACTGACTACGGCCTGGCTGCGCTGGCTGTCAACACGTCCATCTTGAGCCGCCTGCCGCCAGAGGCGCTGACTGCCCCGTCCGGGGGCCAGTGGGGGGGCGAGCCTGAGGGCAGCTGCTACCAGACCTTCCGGCAGTACTGTGGGGCTGCGTGCACCTGCCACGTGCGGAACCCACTGTCCGCCTGCTCCATCATGTAGGCCCACCTGCCAACTACTGCCCGCTGGTCCTCGCTCGTTGCTTCTTCAGGGACCCGGCCCTGCCCTGCTGCCCGCTGACCCTTCCTCGCCCACCATGGCTTCTGGCCCCACCCTGTGTGGCATTGTCGCTGCAGCCAACTCTGCCATTAAAACTCTGCCAAAGTTTGCACCTGTCCCTTGGACTGAAGCTCGTTCCTGTGGGCTGTGGCCAGGCCTGGGCCAAGGGTGGGTGCCCCGGGCTGTAGCCCTGACAGATTCCAGCCTGGAGCTGCCAGAGGGAGGCCCAGCTCTGCAGGCCTGCCCTGCTCACGGGGGCCAAGCTGGGCTTGGCATGCCAGGTCTGGCTGCAAAGGTGTGCAGATCCTCACACATTGGAGCAGAGTGGGCTGCTAATCTGCACACATGGGGCTGTGTGGCACGTGTGCAGAACTGGCCTAGCTAGGCAAGCTAGGACCTTTCCTCAGCACCGGTCAATGATGTGGGGGCGGCCGCACAGGATGACTCAGGGGCTACCCCCTCATGCTCCCTGGCCCTGAAGTGTGTGTGTGGGTCTCCCAGGGATGCATGGGAACAGCCTTTGGGCCAGTCTGAGCAGGGGTTTGAGGCTGGTGAAGATCACAGTGAGGGTACAAGGACCTAGGGGCCTTCTCCTGTCTGGTACCTGGACCACTGGGTTTTTTTTTAGGGGGGATAGAGGGTAAAGTAGCCTAGATGGTGGAGATGGGTTACAATGAAGATGACCATGGTAACAATGGTATTAGTTGCTGTTTATTGAGAGCCACTTGCACCCGGCACAGCACTCAGCATGCAGCGTTAATCTCCCATCACCTCATCTATGAGGTGGGCTATAGCTGTCTCCATCCGTCCGGTGAGGGCCCAGGTTTGGCAGCATGAGGTCGTACAGGCAGGTGGGGCTTGGGCCTGGCACTCCCAGGTTCTGAGGTATGGGTGGTCCATTGTCCCCTGCAGCAGAGTCAGCACCAGCTCCCTGCATGCTCTGTGCTACCCTTCCGGTCCTGGCCCAAGCTGAGTGAGGAGCCTTTGCAGTCTGGACATGTGCAGTGCAGGCTCCTCCCACCAGCTGCCCTGACCTTCAGGGACACACACAGGCCCTTATCTGGAGTGTAAGGTGGGCGGGCCTCTGTGGCCCCTGACCGCTCCAGGGAACAGACTCACTGCCAGATCTCTCTGTTCACATTCGAGTCTGCCCTGCTCAGCTGGGCCTTGGGAGGGGGAGGTGTGGCTCAGCGTCTGCCCGTGGCCAGTACAGTGCCTGTCCATTGCAGATATGTGGGCCCTGCTCACAGACCTTCCCGCTGGGCCAGCTTCCCCCAGCAGCTGGGCCCGTCCAGTGTCCTGGCTGCAGGATGGTGTGGGCTCTCTGGCTGGTCAGGTTTCTAGATGGCCCTGGTCCCGGTTCCATGAAGGGAGGTCTTGACTACAGTCCAGTTCCCAGGTCCAAGCTTGGGTTTTCTAGTCTGGTCATCATGCCCCTGGCCCACTGGCACCCAGGGCAGTGCTGGGCTCTGCTCAGCGGCCAGAGCGGTCCAGAAGCATGAAGAGCAGCCCTAGCAGCATAAGCGGCATGAAGATGAGCAGCAGCCCCAGCAGCTCGAGCACTAGCAGGCTCAGCAGTGCCAGGCGGCGGGCGCAGGGCCCGCGCTCCCGCAGTGCCCACAGCCGGGCACCCAGGCAGGGCGGGCAGGGCAGGAAGGGCAGGCAGCCTCTGCTGCCCATGGGCCCTGCTAGGAAGCGCAGCTGGTATCGGTGCTCTAGGGAGCCCCAGGGCCCAGGGCCACGGCGGGGGGGCGGAGGTGGCGTGGGAGGTGGCGGGCGCTGGGGCCCATCAGCCTGAAGCAGCTCCTCCTGCAGTCGGCAGATCTCCCACTCCACCATGGGTGTCTTCTGGCGACACAACGGGCAGCACACATGGCCCAGGTCAGTGCTGGGGGCGGTACCCAGCAGCCGGTACAGGCAGCCCACACACAGGCCATGGCCACAGTTCAGCAGGACCAGGCGATGCTCCCTGGGCCCGTAGGGCTCTGTGCAGATGGGGCACTCCTCCCCCTGCTCCTGCTCCCCCCCAGGTGGCAGGGCCCAGGAGCAGGCCAGGGCCATGGCCCCCAGCAGGGGCTCACTATCCGGCGTCCTGGCATCCTCGGGGGCCCCAACATCATTCTCTTCATCTGCGGGCAGCTGGTACAGTGAGTCCAGGCACTCTGGGCCCAGAGAAGCCCAAGGTGGTCTGGTGGGCCCAGAACTAGGGTCAGTGGGGTCCAGGTTGGGAGTCCCAGGGCAGGAGTCAGGATGGATGGGTGGGGACTCCAGGGCTGCAGCGGCGGTGGGGGGAGATGGTGGTTGGGCAAGGTCAGTGTGGCCCTCAGGAGCTAGGCAGGGTCTGCAGTCCATCCCCCCACTTGCTGAGCACTGACCTCCAGCGGTACCTCCGGGCTCCCTGGCCCCACTGAAAGTAAACTTCTCTCGAGTCTCGGCAGAGTGCCAGCTCTGGGCAGTCCACAAGCAGAGGTTCTGTCCCCAGTCAGATCCAGCCCCAGCCCGCCTTGACCAGGTTCAATCCCTGTGTCAGAGATTGACGCCTGACCAGACAGAGGCTCCTCAGCTCCGGCGCCGACAACTCAACTCCGCCAACAGGCCTCCCCTCCCAGAGCCGGAGGCCCCGCCCAGGGGTGGGACACGTACCACGCACCTCCTCTCTGGCCTTCGAGGGAAGGGATGGCCCGCCCAGGGCCTTCCCAACAGCTCTGGGCTGCCCCTCTGCTGGCCATTAGAGGAGTGGCAGGGCTCAGCTTAGCTACCTCCAAGACCCACCACACTTGAATTAAGACACCCAAGCGCGGGGCACTCCAGAAAGGCAGCTGAGCCACGCACACGAGCGCACAGGCTGAGCACCTGTCACAGGAGGTTGTAGCCGCCCACCCAAGGCAGCTGAGTTGAGGCCCACCCCCAGCCCCAGGAAGGGTGGGTAAAGGAACACAGGTAGGTCTACTGTCAAGGCTTCCTGGACCAGGAGAGGAAGGGGCTGCTCAGGAAGTTGGGGGATCCTGGCAGCCTCCAACTGGAGCCTAAGCTCTGTGGATGTTGCAGGGTGACTGGAAACAGCACGGTCCCTGCAGGCTACAGTGGGAGTGGCTGGGAAGTCCCCAGGGCAGAGGGGGCAGTGTGGCCCTCACAAGACCCTATGCCCCTCAAAGGTTCCTGGTACCCTTGAGGATGGGGAAGGGCAGGGACACAGCTGTAGGGCAGGGGGTGCAGGCTGCAGTAGGGTCAGGGAGTAGGACCCCGGGTCCTGTAGGAGTGTAGCTGAGGAAGGAGCATCCTCCCAGCTAGTTGGGGCCTGGAAGTCCCACCCCTGGTCTGATGAGGACTCTGGGATCTGCCAGGGCCGGGAGGTGAGGATGGCCCCTCTGCTAGGCACTCTCCTCTGGCCTCTCCTGTGGGCCCCCAGGGCAGCGGTCAGGTGGGTGTGAGCTGCCTGTCACTCCTCAGGCCCAGGTCTCAGTCTGGAAGCGCAGTGTCCGCTGGAGCCTGGCAAGGTACGTGGCCGCGTCAGGGTTGGAGAGCCCACCGACCTCCTGGAAGATGGACGTCAGGGCTTCGGTGACCTCGGTTGGCATGGACTTAGCATTGCTGGAGGGGTAGGCGGAGAGGGCTCAGTGTGGTTGAGACCCCCAGCGGGCTGGGCCCACACCCCCACACCGCAATGGCACCATGCCATGACTGGGGCTTACCCTGCCAAGTAGAAATAGGCGCCTCGGTCCAGCAGCTCCCAGACAAGCGGTCCCCACTCCCGCAGCCGGTGCTGCACGTACACCTTCCGCTCCTGCAGGTGGCAGGGCTGAGTCTAAGCCCTCCCCTCTCCTGCCCAGCCCTGGCTCCTGAGCACACACATACCTGCTCCCGGGAGAAGGCTGTGATGAGGGTCAGGCAGCCCCTCTTCTCCAGCTCCTGCCACTCAGCTTCCCAGTAGAAGTCCTGGTCCCGCCGGCGGCAGCCAAAAAACAAGACATTTCCTGGGGAATGCAGGTGGCTTCTAGTCTGGACACAGGACCTTGGGGTTCAGCCAGGCCAACCCCAGTGGTGACCCTGCCCCAGGACCCCTGCACTCACCAGTTTGGCCCTGGGCCACTCGCTCCTGGACAGCTGCTCGGAAGGGGGCCACACCAGTGCCAGGACCCACCATGATCACAGGTGTGTCTGGCGTCTGTGGGAAGGACAGGTCCCCTGGTCGCACCCACAGGGGTACCCGGACAGGTCCTGCCATGGAAGGGAGGTGGTGTGAAGGGGTGCAAAGGGCCAGGCTGAGCAGCCTGCGGGAACTCTAGCCCAGCACTACTGTGGCATGGGGGAGAAGTCCCCACCCCATCCTCCCGGAGGCAGGGGGTCACCTTGCTCAGGGTCCAGGGATGCCAGCCAGGAGGAACAGAGGCCCCGGCGGGGTTCCTTGAGGCGGGTCTGGTACTGCACCACAGCCACAAGGATCTGCAGCTTCTTGGGGTGAGCCTGCGGGACAGTGGGTTTCCTGTCCTGCAGTGGCCACTCCTGCCTGCCACCCACTCCACCCAGCAACAATTCAGGTGGAATGACCTTTCTCGGTCTGAGAGTGCCCCCTCCCCAACTGCCAAACCTCCCATCCCAGGCCCAGCTTTCCCAGGAGGCTTTGACCCTGTTTGCTGGGCCCCTCACCAGCAGGGAGGAGGCGATGGAGAAAGCCCGTGGCCGGATACGCGGGATGAGGTCCAGCAGGTAGTCCGGGGGAATGGAACCTGCCGTGTGTGGGAAGTCACACAGCACCTAGAGAGAGGGAGTCTCAGCATGGCCACAATCAGCCATGGCTTAGGGCCCCGGTGCCCCCTGCCAGCCTGCCCACCTCCAGGATGGTCCTGCGAGGCCGGAAGCAGTACTCGCAGAGTTCCTCCTGGCCCCGGGCAGAGCTGAACTCCAGCAGCTTCTCCCGCTCCAACTCATGTGGGGAGAGACAGGACAGGAGCTCAAAGAAGGAGCGGCGAGGCACACTGGCGATGTCCAGGTACTGGGACACAAGGTGCCACACAGAGCAAGGCTGGGGCAGCCCTGGAGGATTGGGGACACCTGCAGCAGGGGTGAGAGGCCTCAGTGGGCTAAGACCTCGGGTAGGGCCTCAGATGTGGGAGGGGAGAGTAGGCAGCCAACCCCGAGGGCTGGCCCTGGCCCCACGCTCACCTGGTTCTCTGGGATGCAGCACAAAACACTGCTTGGGGTCCAGGCCCAGCACCTGGCAGAACTGCTGGACGTGGGCGGCTGAGTTTGAGGGTTGAATCAGCACCACGTCACCAGCAGCAAAGCTGTGTGGGAAAGCCACCAGGGTGGAATGGGTGGGAGGGACAACAGGGCCTGGCATGTGAACTTGGGGGTAGGATGCAGGGGCTCGGGAAATTGCAGAGGAAGGCCAGCGTCCAGGAATGTCTCAGGGTTGGTGAACAGAGGCTCCCTGCCGCTAAGTTGCCTTCTCCCCAGCTTTGGCAGACCCTTCTGAACCCCAGACCCACTATTGACCCTTGCTCTGCCCACCCTGGCTTCCCAGGACACCTGGGCACCCTGCCACCCCTCCCTCCCCCCCCCAGCTTGGGGTCTTGGACTGTGCTCAGACCCCACCTGATGCCGGAGTCCGTGATGTCAAACTCAATCAGCCGAACGTCCTGGAAGTGTGAAGGGCCAGTGACCCTCTGGTTGGCCACCATGGGTGCCAGGAAGGGCTGGGACTCTGATGGGGGCTTCCGAGAGTCTGGACTGGCTACGTGAGGCTCCTCAGAGCCTGTGCTGGGAGCCTCCTGGAGGAACTGGAGGATGAATTTGGAGGGCAAGCTGTGTGGGGAGGGCACAGGCATCAGGCTGTGGTGTCCCTCCAGGGGCCACTTGCCCACACCTCAGAGGGTGCCAGGCGAGGTACCCAGCCAGGCCTAGTCTGCAGCGTCTCTGGCGCGGACCCCAGGCCCACACTCACGGGACTCCGGGGGGGATCACAGCAAGGTCGAGGGGTACAGGGTACAGCCCCAGCACCTTCTCCCACAGGACTTCCAGCCAGGGGTCGATGGCAGCATCTGGTCTGGAGAGATGCCAGCGTTGGCAAACTCAGCAGCTGGTCTATGGCAGAGCCCAGGGCCCCACTGCCCACACTCACCCCAGCTCGTGCTGGTCGTCGCCCAGGCACATGGGCAGGAGGGCACTGCCCCCGAGCTGCAGCAGCCGGCGGTGCAGCTTCTTGGCCACAAAGTTGAACCTGTGGAGGCAGCGAGGCTGGCCAGGGCTGGGGCTGGACCCCAGGTGAGGGGCAGAGGCTTCCCTCAGGTGGAAGAGACTTCATGCTGGCTGCATCCCAGGAGGAGCAGGACCATGACACACTAGCAGCCACAAGGAGACCAGGCAGCCATGGGCCTAGACAGGCCCTCAGATCACCAGGAAAGCCTGCTTGGGGGACAGTCCCCTCCAGCCTGTTCATTCACCCTGGATGGGGACCGGAGCTGACCGAAGTCTTTGAACTCCCTAGACTGGGCTTGGGTCACTCCTTGGACAGGAGGCCTTGAGTTGGGGGGAGGGTAAGATGTCCTCTGGGGTTGGTTTCATTTCTCTTTGGTTTATTTATTTTTGTGGTACTGGGGATGGAACCCAGGGGCATTCTACCTCTGAGCTACCCCCCAGCCCTATTTTATTCATTTTGAAATAGGGTCTCACTAAGTTGCAGAGGGCCTCACTAAGTTGCTGAGGCTGACCTCAAACCTGCTATCCTCCTGTCTCAGCCTCCCAAGTACTGGGTTTACAAGTGTGCTACACCATGCCCAGCTTCTCTTTGGTTTATAAAGGTCCAACTGGGACTCATATAACAACTTGACCTCCAGGAAGCGCATCAACAGTCGGGGCTCCCTCCCACCTGATTTGGTGTGTGTGTGCCATCAAGAAACAAAATCTCCCAGGGGAACACGTGATCCATTGCCACCAATTTCCCCTTTTGTCCTTTCAATCTAGTGATTGAGAACCCCACCAGGCACACAGCTTTTGGGGTGTCGGAATGGCATGCAGTGCTGGACAACCCTGGGCCCCCTCAGATGGGGGTTTTCAAATTTTGGTGTCATATGATGACATATGTACCCTTGAACACAAACCCTCATTATCTCCTTAGGGAACCAGGCAAAGTGACACTACTTCCTGCGGGGTGACCGAAGCTGTGTCATGAAAACTCAGAGAGGAAACCCAGCACTGCACCTGCCAGGGAGGCGCTCGGCCTCTAGGGTAAACAGGAGCCGGCTGTGAACTCAGTGCTCTTTCCGAGTCAGAAACACTGCATGGGACACGTTTCGTACTTGGCAAGGAACAGCGCCAGGCTGGTCTTTGTTGCCCTTAGTCATGTGCTGGGCTGTGATGCTGGCTAGACTTGAGCCTGGCCCCACCCTGGGTGCTTCAGTACTCTGCCACCCTGCCAGCTCCTTGTCTCCCCGCCATCCCCACTGGGAGGCCTGGAGGACCCCACCAGGGAGCACCTGTGGACAAGAACAAACAGCCAGTGCCATCGCAAGGCCACCTCCACCTCATGTGTCCCTCCACCGGTGTACCTCTCACTTGGTATGGAGAACTGTCCTGGTGGGCTAGAATGCTGGCCGGCACACCCACACGCCCTACTCACTTGGCATAGGAGGAGTCCCCGAGGCCCAGGACGGCAAAGTCCATCTGACAGAGGGAGGCGGATGGCAGGTTCTTCCGGAATATGAACCTCCAGAAGTTCTGCAGCCACAGGAAACCTGTGTTAGGGTCCCTAGCTCTAGGCTGGCCCCATGGCTGTCTGTGGTGGGGACAGAAGGGAGGGTCTCAGGGGAAGGGGGAGAGGATGGGATGGGGCCAAATAGGCTAGAACAATCTGACCAAAGGGCAGGGCCAGCCGGGGCTGAGACCAGGGCCCACCTGCTAGGGAAGGCGGAAGTAGGGGAGGGAGGCTCCTGTACCTCCCCAGGGCACCACACCAGCCTGCTCTTTAAGAGCTTTATGTTATGAAAACAACAAAGCTATTTTTTGTTTGTGTGTGTGTGTTACTGGGGACTAAACCCAGGGGCATTCTACCTCTGAGTTATTCCCCTAGTCCTATTTTACTTTTTTTTTTTTTTTGCAGTACTGGGGATTGAACCCAGGTGCATTCTACCTCCGCGCTACACCCCCGGCCCTATTTTTTTTTTTGCGGTACCAGGGATTGAACCCAGGGGCATTCTACC
>PVJS01058856.1:0-11663 GCA_004027185.1 Glis glis | reverse complement strand
AGGTGCAGGCCACCCCTAGGGGCCTCGGTCGGCCTTGATGTCCAGCGGGTGTCTTCTGGGACCGGGAGTTGCCTGGGCTGAGTGCCATCAATTACACACTGCCTTCTCCCAAAGCCAGTGTGAACTGTGTGAACTGTGTGTGTGTGTGTGTGTGTGTGTGTGTGTGTGTGTGTGTGTGTGACAGAGAGAGAGAGAGGCGCTCCCCAAAGGGAGGAGTTCCCAGGGTGGGTAACCGTTTAGAGCGGCCTGTCTAGGGGTTTATTTATTTTATTATTTTTTTTGGGGGGTGGTACTGGGGGTTGAACCCAGGGGCATTCTACCTCTGAGCTATACCCCCAGCCCTATTTTTTATTCTTTATTTTGAAACCGGGTCTCACTAAGTTGCAGAGGGCCTCACTAAGTAGCTGAGGCTGGCCGCGAACCTGCTACCCTCCTGTCTCGGCCTCCCAAGTACTGGGATTACAAGCATGTGCCACCACACCCGGTTCTGTCTAGGAGTTTATATACTTCTTTGAGTTTCCTTTTCCAGTTGGGATCCCAGAGGCAGTTTTCTGGGATTTAAATAGTGTTCTTTTTGTGTCTCCTTTTTCTGGTTGGGGAGACGCTGTTTCCTGGACTCTCCTGGGATTGCTTATCAGCAGGAACAACTGGAGTTTTTGAACTTCTGGTGACTCTCAGGAGGCTTTGATCTTGCGTTAGCATTCAACATATAGGAGGTCTCGTCCTTTCAGGAGTTTGGAAGTTAGTTAGCATCTGGTGCCTCTGAGGAAATGAAGTCTTTCCACTGTGGCCCTCCAGCCCCATCTGCCTACTTCTTTCTACCACCTCACTAGGACAGACAGGTAAAGGGCCCATAGATTCCACCTGCCCCCTGTGGCCTGTCCCTCCTCCCTGGGAATACTCCCCAGAGCTGACTACAAATGCTGCTTTTTTGTGTGTGTGTGGTACTGGGGGTGGAACCCAGGGGCATTCTGCCTCTGAGTTATATCCCCAGCCCTATTTTATTCTTTATTTTGAAACAGGGTCTCACTAAGTTGCAGAGGGCCTCACTAAGTAGCTGAGGCTGGCTGCGAACCTGCGATCCTCCTGTCTCAGCTTCCCAAGTACTGGCATTACAAGTGTGTGCCACCATGCCCGGCTAAATGCTGCCTTTTCTGCTGGTCAACAGGATTGTCTTTTTTTTTAATTTTTAATTTTTTTGGGGGGGTAGTGAGGATTGAACCCAGAGGCATTCTAACTCCAAGCTACACTCCCAGCCCTGTTTTTTTTTTAAATTGTTTTGGTACTGGGGATTGAACCCAGGGGCACTCTACCTTCAAGTTATACCCCTAGCCCTATTTTATTTTTTGTTTTAAAACAGGGTCTCACTAGGTTGCTTGGAATCTTGCTGCATTGCTGAGCCTGGCCTCAAACCTGCGATCCTCCTTTCTCAGCCTCCCAAGTACTGGGGTTACAGGCATGCACTACCAGGCCTGGCTTTATTTTTCATTTTGAAACAGGGTCTCCCTAAATTGTTGAGGGTCTCACTAAGTTGCTGAAGGTGACCTTGAAACTGATCCTCCTTTCCCAGCCTCCCAAGTACTGGGGTTACAGGCGTGCACCACCATGCCCAGCTCAGGGCAATCTTATTTTTAAATTTTTAAAAATTTTTTTGTGATTGAACTCCGGGGCATTCTACCTCTGAGCTACACCCCCAGTCCTATTTTATTTTTTATTTTGAAACAGGGTCTCACTAAGTTGCGGAGGGCCTCACTAAGTAGCTGCGGCTGATTTCATACCTGCGATCCTCCTGTCTCAACCTCCCAAGTACTGGGATTACAGGCATAATGCCTGGTTTAATTTAATTTTTTGCAGCACTGGGGATTGAACTCAGAGCCTTGCATATGCTAGGCAAGTGCTCTCTACCAGTGAGTCACACCCCCGCTCCCCAGCCTGGATTTGCCTCTTAAATTCCCACAGAGATTTCTCAAGCGCAGTAGTCCACACAAGGATCCCTTTAATTACCCAGTTATCTAAGAACCCACTTAAACCAAATTGCAAGCCCATTGGCAAGAGTAGGCACGCAGGACATGAATGGGGCTTTTATCTGTGTCCCGTTCTTCTCTAACTGCCAGAAATACAGCTGACAGGGTCAGCTTGTTCTTATCTTCACCATGAGGCTTTCACCAGCTGCAGGAGACAGGGAAGCTGCTTTCTGTACTGAACGGTGGCTGTCGATTCTGCGACTGTCCTCGGTGAGCCAGGCCAATTGCCTGGAGTCCTCCGGAAATGGTTGAGAGGCAAGGTCTGCTAAGGGTTGCATATGGTATCCCCACCCAAACTCGTGCTGAGGCTTAACTCTTCAATGCAGCAGTGTTGGAAGTGGGGTCTAGAGGAGGGGTGTCTGGAAAAACAGTTTCCCTCTGCTCTCGCACCACAACTGTGGTTTTTTGTTTTCATTTGTTTGTTGTGGTGCTGGGATTGAACCCAGGGACATTCTACTGATGAGCTACAACCCCAGCCCTATTTTATTTTTATTTTTATTTTGAAACAGGGTCTTGTGCCGGGCGTGGTGGCGCACGCTTGTAATCCCAGTACTTTGGGAGGCGGAGACCGGAGGATCAGGGTTCGCGGCCAGCCTCAGCTCTCTCGCTCTCTCTCTCTCCCTGTCTTTCTCTCTCTCTCTCCTTAGTGAGGCCCTCCGCAACTTCGTGAGACCCGGTTTCAAAATAAAGTATAAAAAAATAGGGCCAGGGGCATAGCGCGGAGGTAGAACGCCCTTACGTTCAATCCCCGGTACCGCAAAAAAAAGAAACAGGGTCTTGCTAGGTTGATGAGAGTCTCACTACTTGCTGAGACTGTCCTTGAACCTGTGATCCTCCAGTCTCAGCCTCCCAAGTACTAGGATTACAGGCGTGTACCATCACTATAGCTATAGTTTTGTTCTGCTTCTTGCGGTGCTGGGAACTGAACCTCAGGCCTCGTGCATGCTGGGTAAGCAGTCTACCACTGAGTTGTACCCCAAACCCACAGTCACTTTTTTTTTGTACTGGGGATTGAACCTGGGCACATTCTACCTTTGAGCTACACCCCCAGCCCCTTTTATATATATATATTTTTTATTTTGAAACAGGATCTCCCTAAGTTGCTGAGGCTGAGGCTGAGGCTGCGATCCTCCTGTCTCAGCCTCCCAAGTACTGGAATTACAGGTGTGCGCCACCACGCCTGGTTCCACAATTACTCTTTTTTTTTTTTTTTGCGGTACTGGGGATTGAACCCAGGGGCATTCTACCTCTGAGCTACATCCCCAACCCTATTATTTTATTCTTTATTTTGAAACAGGGTCTCACTAAGTTGCAGAGGCCTAAGTAGCTGAGGCTAGCCATGAACCCGGATCCTCCGGTGTCAGCCTCCCAAGTACTGGGATTACAGGTGTGTGCCACCACACCTGGCTCCACAATTACGTTTGACACCAGATCTATAGAGGTTTTCTCCTACACACCAAGCAAGAAATTAATTTTGTGAGCCAGGCATGTCGGCACATACCTATAGTCCCAGTACTTGGGAGTCTGAGACAGGAGGATCGCAGGTTCGAGCACAGCCTCAGCAGCTTAGTGAGGCCCTCAGCAACTTAGCAAGATCCTGTTTCAAAACAAAAAATAATTTGAGGTATACTGGGTCATATTTTTTTATGTTCATTTATTGGTGCATTGTAATTATACATTTTGATATGTCAGGGTATCAACATCATACATGCACTGGGTCATATTTTTTGACGTTAAAATACTTGAAAGGTTCGTAAACTTTGCTCTGTATACTTTTTTAAAAATACTGTGAATTATACTTAATGAGAGTCATGCTTAAAAATAAAATAAAATAAGCCGGGCGTGGTGGCGCACGCTTGTAATCCCAGTACTTTGGGAGGCAGAGACCGGAGGATCCGGGTTTGCGGCCAGTCTCAGCTCTCGCGCGCTCTCTCTCTCTCTCTCTCTCTCTCTCTCCATAGTGAGGCCCTCTGCAACTTCGTGAGACCCGGTTTCAAAATAAAGCATAAAAAAATAGGGCCGGGGGCATAGTGTGGAGGTAGAACGCCCCTGCGTTCAATCCCCGGTACCGCAAAAAAATAAATAAATAAAAAAATAAAATAAAATAAAATAAAAAGAGCTGGGGTGTAGCTCAGAGGTAGAAAGCTCCTGGGTTCAGTCCCCAGTACCAAAAAAATAAAAAAAAAAGAAGGCAAAGTATAGGAGAAGGGGTGCAGGGCATCATGCCCTCTCTGGGTACGACACCCTCCAGTAACCTCCCTGTGCTCTGCTCTCTGGAGCTCTCTGAATTGTCCTTTTGGGTTTTTCTAGAGGTCTTGTGGCACAGGCCCACTTGCTGATAGACGGGTGGGGAAACCTAAGGAGACCTGTCCATCAGATTTTTCTGGGCCTCTCTGTGCAGGGTCCTCCTCATTAGAGTCTGGAACAGAATTCCTCTGAAATGAGGAGGTCTTCTGACCTACTATTGGACAAGGTAGGTCAGAAAATTTAATTCGTTTGTTTGTTTATTATTTATTTATTGTGTGGTACTAGGGATTGAGCCCAGGGTCATTCTACCTCCAAGTTACACCCCCAGCCCTATTTTTTATTTTTATTTTGAAACAGGGTCTCACTAGGTTGAGAGTCTCCCTACTTGCGGAGGTTGTCCTCCGACCTGTGATCCTCCTGTCTCAGCCTCCCAAGTACTGGAGAAAATTTCTTTATGGCCAGCTCTAAGACAGAAAGGTAGGAAAACATTAGAATTTCTATGACCTGCTTCGGGGAAAAGAAATTCTAGTCTCTGTGGCCTTCGTGGGGTTGAGCTTCCGGAACTGTGGCTGAAAACCAAAAACCATATATCATCTCACAGGAAGTGTTTGGGTCCCGGGCGTGGAGCACTCATGAATGGATGAATGCTTTTGTCCACGTCCTGAGTGAGTTTTCGCTTTCTCGGGGTTGGTTGTGTTTCCGTGGGAGTAAGGTGTCACAGACCAAGTTCATGCCTCACATTCTCTCCCGCGAGCCCACTGCCCCTCTCCTTCTCTCCACTGTGAGTTGAGCTGCACGAGCCCCTCACTTTCTCCAAGCAAATGCTGGAGCTCTGCTCTTGGATTTCTAGCTCCCAGAGCCAGGAGCCCAAACAAGTCTCTTTTCTTCATGAATTACCCAGTCTCAAGTACTTTGTTACAGCAACAGAAAATGGTCTAAGAGCATCCATACGGCAATTGCAGCAGGCAAGTACCTGCGCAGCTCAGTAGTGGACTCTAGACAGAAGGAGGACGCTATTCTCTTCGATACAACGAGCATCTTAGGTAACATGCTCCTATACAGACCATTTCCATTTTTTTTTTTTTTTGGTACTGGATATTGAACCCAGGGGCGTTCTACCTCCAAGTCACACCCCCAGCCCTATTTTATTTTTTATTTTGAAACAGGGTCTTGCTAAGTTACTGAGGGTCTCACTAAATTACTGAGGCTGGCCTCTAACCTATGATCCTCCTGTCTCAGCCTCTCTAGTACTGGGATTATAGGCGTGTGCCACCACGTTTGTCCCATTTCTTTTTTATAATGGAACTCCTTTTCACATTTCTCTCCTTTCCTTTTGTACTGGGGATTGAACCCAGGGGCAATCTACCTCCAAGCTACACCCCCAGCCCTTTTATTTTTCATTTTGAAACAGGGTCTTTCTAAATTGCTGAGGCTGGCCTCGAACTTGCAATCCTACTGTCTCAGCCTCCCAAGTACTGGGATTACAGGTGTATGCCACCATGTCCGGCCATTTCTCTCCTTATTGGAACGCTCTTCTGACATCACCCATTACATGATGCATATTTCAGGTCTTGATATAATTTTGTGCTCTTTTGGTATTGGGACAGGTAAGTGCCCAATCATAGGACAGTAACCATTTTTCAAAAGGAGTATACTGGAGAGCAGAATCCAGTAGTAATTTTGTAGTCCAGAAGCTCAGTCACAGGTTGCCATGGAATGGCAGGTACAGGCCTTTGCTAGAGACGCCAGTTGGCACGAATGTGGGTGGCCAACACATGCAGTGTTTCTTCAGTGGTAGGGTTATGTGGTCCTAAGGGAATAGGTTGGGCTATGCCTACTTCAGTTCTAAGAAGCTGTGTTGTTGTTTAGGCCAAAGATGGTCTTGTGTGTGTGTGGATGGTGGGGAGGTGGTACTGGGGATTGAACCAGGGGCATTCTACCTCCAAGCTACACCCCCAGCCCTATTTTATTTTTTGTTTTGAAACAAGGTCTCACTACGTTGCTGAGAGTCTCGCTAAGTTGCTGAGGTTGGCCTCGAACCTGTGATCCTCTTGTCTCAGCCTTTCAAGTACTGGGATTACAGGTGTGGGCCACCATGCCTGGCTTTGAAGATGGTCTTTTTAAGCCAGCTGTGCTGCTGCTGGTGGTGGTGGTGCTTGTATTTCTAGCTACTCAGGAGGATGAGGCAGGAGGATTGCTTCGGCCCACGAGTTTGAAATCAGCCTGGAAAATTTAGTAAGCCCCCATCTCAAAAAAAAGGAAAAACATCGGGTCTTTTTTTCTGGCTGATTTAATGGATTGAGGTCAATAGTACTCCTAAGTAAGGGAAATGATTTCTCCAAATGTTACTTGGCTTGCAACCTCTTGTTGGGTCTTTGAGGTAGAGAGTGGTAACAATTTATTCTTTATTCCTAGTGCTCTGATGTGGTACACTGGAGGACACGCCAACCCCAAAATCATAGTGTAATTCCCCTCAATTTATAGCCTGTGTGTGCCCTGGATTTTTGCAGTTAATCAACCATCCCCAATTAATCATATGATTATAAGTTTAATAAAGTTGCTTTTGCTGGGTACAGTGGCGCACGCCTGCAATCCCAGGACTTGGGAGGCTGAGACAGGAGGATCGCAGGTTCAAGGACAGCCTCAGCAATTGAGTGAGAATCTCAGCAACCTAGTGAGACCCTGTTTCAAAACAAAAAAATAAAAGGGAATGGGGGTATAGCTCGGAGGTAGAATGCCCCTGGCTTCCAGTAACACACACACACACACACACACACACACACACACACACACAAAAGTACATATTATTCCTTATTACATTTTACCCAGCAGGGGAAGAAATTTCCATTCATACATTGTATACTCACTATGCATTCAGGTAAGATAGACAACATCACAGTATACATTTTACTTTTTTATATACTTTTCTTGGTGCATTATAGTCTCACATCATAATGTAAATCACAGTGATAGTGACATACATGCACACAGCACCTTTCTACATTTTAAAAATGACAGATTCCAGCCTTTAGCCAGACTTCAATTTCTATTCCTTTCACAGTAGTATCTGCACATTTCCCCTAATTAATTCTGTTGCCCCTAAAGGGCTTCTTAGGAGGCCTCGGCAGGACTGTACGCTGTGTTCTTGTACCCAGTGAACTGAAAAGAGTTTCTTCTCCACCCAGCACTTCACTCACACATTTGGAAATGGCCATGGGGCCCCGCAGGGACGGGGCTCAGGCAACTGGGCCTTCGTGTCAATCTTCTTCCTCGTTACTGCCTTGATTTTGTTTTTTGTTTTGTTTTGTTTTGTTTTGTTTTGCGGTACCGGGGATTGAACTCAGGGGCGTTCTACCTCCGCGCTACACCCTCAGCCCTATTTTTTATACTTTATTTTGAAACTGGGTCTCATGAAGTTGCGGAGGGCCTCACTAAGTAGAGAGAGAGAGAGAGAGAGAGAGACAGGGAGAGAGAGAGAGAGAGAGCTGAGGCTGGCCGCGAACCTGGATCCTCCGGTCTCTGCCTCCCAAAGTACTGGGATTACAAGCGTGGGCCCCCACGCCCATCTTATTTTTATTTTTTATTTTTGGGATTGAACCTAGGGGCATTCTACCTCCAAGCTACACCCCCAGCCCTATTTTATTTTTATTTTGAAACAGGGTCTCACTAGGTTGCTGAGAGTCTCACTACTTGCTGAGGCTGTCCTTGGACCTGTGATCCTTCTGTCTCAGCCTCCAAAGTACTGGGATTACAGGCGTGCATCACCACGCCTGGCTTCATTTAATTGTTTAATTGTTAAGCATTCTCAGTGTTAAAGCAAATGTTAAAGAATGGGTCAAAGAACTACTGCCTTAATATTAAAAGTCGGTATTTTAGCTTGGGCATGGTGGCACACACCTGTAGTCCCAGTACTTGGGAGGCTGAGACAGGATGATTGCAGGTTTGAGGCCAGCCTCAGCAATTTAGTGAGAACTTCAGCAACACAGCCAGATCTTGTTTCAAAATAAAAAATAAGCCTGCCAGGTGTGGTGGCACACACCTGTAATCCCAGTACTTGGGGGGCTGAGACAATAGGATTACAGGTTCAAGGCCAGTTTTAGCAACTTAGCAAGGCCCTCAACAACTTAGTGAGACCCTGTTTCAAAATAAAAAATAATAATAAAAAAATAGGGCTAGGAGTATAGCTGGGAGGTAGAACTCGCCTGGGTTCAACCCCAGTACCACAACAAAACAAAATAAAAAATAAAAAGGGCTGGGGGCGTAGCTCAGAGGTAGAATGCTCCTGGGTTCTATCTCCAGTACCAAATAATAATAATAATAGAATAATAAAATAATAATAATAAAAACAACAACTCTCTTGAAGGGTGCTGGTGCACATCAATAGTCCCAACTACTCAGGAGGCTGAGGCAGGAGAATCACTTGAGCCCAACCTGGGCAACATAGTGAGACCTCATCTCAAAAATAAATAAGTAAAATAAAAATTAAAAATGATTAGAGCCAAGCCGGCGTGGTGGTGCACGCTTGTAGTCCCAGTACTTGGGAGGCTGAGACTGGAGGATTCAGGTTTGCGGCCAGCCTCAGCTACTTAGTGAGGCCCTCCGCAATTTAGCGAGACCCTGTTTCAAAATAAAAAGAAAAATAGATCTGGGGGTGTAGCTCAGAGGTAGAAGCCCCTGGGTTCAATCCCCAGTACCGCAAAAAAAAAAAAAAAAAAAAAGATTAGAGCCCAAATTTTACCCCATTTCTTGTTCCGATTTTCTTTCTTTTGTAAATCCCTTTAATTTTTTTATTGATTTATTTTTTGGTACTGGGAATTGAACCCAGCAGGGTTCTACTCAGAGCTACACCCCCAGCCCTTTTTTATTTAGAAACAGGGCCTTGCTAAGTTGCACCAGCTGGCCTCTAACCTGCAATCCTCCTGTTTTAGCCTCCCAAGTACTGCGATTATGGGTTTGTGCCACCACACCTGGCTTAGATTTGACCTATTTTAAGATACTTAGTCAGTGGGGTGTGGTGGCGCACGCTTGTAATCCCAGTACTTGGGAGGCTGAGAAAGGAGGATCGCAGGTTCATGGCCAGCCTCAACTACTCAGTGAGGCCCTCCACAACTTAGACCCTGCTCCAAAATAAAGAATAAAAAATAAAATAGGGCTGTACCCCTATTCTCCCAGTAAGCCCCCCCCACAAAAGATACTTAGTAACTGGCCTTATATTGAACTCCAGTTGGAAGAGGCTAGACCAGTTTCAAAATAGAGATAAAATCACCACCAGATGTCCCCCAGCTGACTCCAGCAGTAGAGGTAGCTGCTGCTGGGAAGGAAGGGGGATTTTATACAGTTGGTCAAATTGTTGTTCAGAAATACCACACTCTTGCCGGGCGTGGTGGCACACACCTATAATCCCAGTATTTGGGAGGCTAAGACAGGAGGATCACAGGTTTGAAGCCAGCCTCAGCAATTTAGTGAGACCCTGTTTCCAAATAAAACAAAAAAATAAGCCAGGCGTGGTGGTGCATGCTTATAATCCCAGTACTTGGGAGGCTGAGACTGGAGGATCCGGATTCGTGGCCAGCCTCAGCTACTAATTTAGTGAGACCCTGTTTCAAAATAAAGAATAAAAAATAGGGCTGGGGGTGTAGCCCGGAGGTAGAATGTCCCTGGGTTCAATCCCCAGTACCACAAAAAAAAAAAAATTAGGGCTGGGGGTGTAGCTCAGAGGGGTGTAGCCCCTGCGTTCAATCCCCAGCACCACAAAAAACAAAACAAAGCAAAACAAAAACCACACTGTTAATAGGCAGAACTATGCAGTGAAAAGACCTGACCCACCCTTGGCATTCTACCAGAGGCATCCTACCTCTGAGGCATTCTACCTCTGAGCTACACCCCCAGCCTGATTTTATTTTTTATTTGGAAATAGGGTCTCACTAAGTTGCTGAGGGCCTTGCTAAATTGCTGAGGCTGTCTTTGAACCTGTGATCCTCCTGTCTCAGCCTCCCAAGTACTGGGATTACAAGCATGCACCACCACCCCCAGCAAAAAAAGCCCCTTTCTAAATGAGAGATGCAGTTCACTGGATCCCAAGAGGTCATGGAGGCCAACCTGGCAACTTTATGGGTTGGGGAGGACACTTTGGAGGTAGTAGAGGTAATTCTGGTCACGGTGGAAACTTTGGTGGAAGAGGAGGCTCTGGTGGCAGAAGTGGTAATAGCAGGGGTGGCTACGGAGGAGGCGATGGTGGCAGCCAGGGCAGTGGTCCTGGTTATAGTACTAGAGGAGGATATGGCTGTTGTTGGTGGACCAGGATATGGATACCAAGGTGGTGGATACGGTGGTGGAGATATGGTGGTTACAATGAAGGAGAAAGTGTTGGCGGTGGTAGCTGTGGTGGTGAGAACTGAAATGATTTTGGAAATTATAGTGGACGGCAGCAATCCAATTATGGGCCCGCGAAGGTGGGCAGTGGTGGTGGAAGACCTCTGGCAGTCCCTGACGTGCCTAAGGTGGTGGCGATGGATCTGCTGGTAGAAATGGTGGATATGGGAGTAGACAGTTTTACCAAAAGAGTTACAGTTCTTTTTTGGGGGGGGTACAGGGTATTGAACCCTGGACGTTCTACCTCTGAGACGTTCTACCCCCAGCCCTTTTTAGTTTTTGTTTTGAAACAGGGTCTCACTAAGTTGCTGAGAGCCTTGCTAAGTTGCTGAGGCTGTCCTCAAACCTATGATCCTCGAAACTACATTCCTCCTGTCTCAGTCTCCCAAGTGCTGGGATCATAAGTGTGCGCCACCATGCCGGGCAGGGCTCCAAGTTCTTAGCTGGGGAGAGAAGTTGTCAGGAAAGCTGCAGGTAACTTGGAGACAGTAATCCTAAATGTGTTGGAAGAACTGTGAAAATCTGCCATAGAAGGACCATAGTCAGGAAAGTTACTGCAGCTTAAACAGGAAACTTTTCTGATTCAGGACTGTCATATCCTCAGTTTGTAAAAAGTGAGCTACTGATTAATGCAATGTAGTGTCAATTAGATGTACATTCCTAAGGTCATTTTTTTTGGGTACTAGGGATTGAACCCAGGGGTGTTCTACCTCCGAACTATACTCCCAATCCTATTTATTATTATTATTATTATTATTATTATTATTTTGTGGTACTTGGGATTGAACCCAGAGGCATTCTACCTCTGAGCTACACTCCCAGCCCTATTTTATTTTTATTTTGAAACAGGATCTTGCTAGGTTGATGAGTCTCACTACTTGCTGAGGCTGGCTGCGAACCTGAGATCCTCCTGTCTCAGTCTTCCAAGTACTGTGAATACAAGCGTGCACCACCACGCCCGGCTCAGGGGCATTCTACCTCTGAGCTATAACTCTAGCCCTTTTTTTTTTTTTTTTTTTT
>PVJS01058855.1:0-11666 GCA_004027185.1 Glis glis | reverse complement strand
TCTTAGCTCAGGCCATTAATACCTCTCAGTTAATTAAACAATTGGAGGAAGAAACGAACCCTTACCAGTCAATTACTATAAACACGATGATAAAAATGTTAAATATCTCTTTTGAATTGTTAAATGCCTCCATGCCTATGAAAGAGGGCTGTTGGATGTGCGTGCCGCATTTGTATAAGTCTCCCCTTATGCTAATTCCCATATTAACCCCCAATTTAACCTCTCTGACTGAATGCCAAGCTGACCCCCTATCCGCACCCTGGCACGGGGACGTTCCAGCTAATCTTACCCTCCTCCCCACTAATCAAATGAATTTAGACTCATCAAAGTTTTATTGTGCTCCTTTTAATGCTTCTCTCCTATGTAACAGGCGGTTGACCCGAACCATGAGGGGGGACCAGCCGTGCTCCCCCGTTCTCCTTTTTCCCCAAGTGGATGTGGCACTAGCCTCTGAGGCCCTCCCCATTCCAGTGGTGGAACGGGCCCGAGTCTCCAGGGCGGTGGCCCTAATCCCTCTGCTTGCCGGGATCGGCATAACAGCGGGGGTGGGCACAGGCGTGGCAGGAATCTCCACAGCCGTTTTACTCACAAAGCAACTGCATTTACAATTGATTGCAGACTTGCAAGAAGTTACCCAATTGCTTGCAGTCTTGCAAGATCAGATTACCTCTCTTGCATCGGTAGTCCTACAAAATAGACGGGGATTAGATCTTTTAACTGCAGAGAAGGGAGGTCTTTGTGCTTTTTTAAAGGAAGAATGCTGCTTCTATGTCAATCAGTCCGGAGTGGTTCGAGATCGTACAAAACAGCTGCAAGAAAACCTGGAGAAATGCCGCCAAGATCTCCTCAAAGAAATGGGAGGGTGGGACAAAGTATGGGGTGGAGTTCTTCCCTATTTGCTCCCTCTACTAGGCCCCCTTATGGCACTCCTTGTAATAGCCTTGGTTGGGCCCCATGCATTTTTAATGCCCTAACCTCCTTCATACAAAAGCGGCTCCACGCCATCCAAATCCACCAAATGGAGGTTCGGTATCAGAGTTTGGCCAATCGATATGAGGGCCCCGATTATTAAACCCCAGCCCGGTCAATGGCCAATGACGGGTAATGATTCTGCTGGGTCAGATGAGCCTAAGACAGAAGATCCCAGCATGCTCTGGGCCCTCCATGACGGGTAAATTCTGAATCCTGAGCAGGACAACCTAAGACAGGCATGACCGCCGGCTTTAAATAAAAAGGAAACGGGGAAATGCTGAGCCCTCTACCCGGTGCCATGAAAGGGCCTGGTGAACTAGCAGAGGCCTGCTCTAGAAGTACCTGGCCTCTTCCACGTGGCAGCGATTCAGCGATTCAGCATATCAATAGCAAAGATGGCGTGGTGGACCCCCTCAGAGGGAGGTCCCGCGGATAGCCCCCCTAGCCTCAGGAGGGCTATGATAGGTAGTTACCTCCTTCCGTGTGCCTCTGCCTATGATAGGTTATAGGGGGCGTAATGACTCGACCCATCGAGTGCCATTGGGCCACACCCTACTGCCTGGGGGTTCCTTTATGGGTTTCACTTTAAAACTGCCCTGTCTTCCTAAATAAACGAGATTTTGCTCGACATATCTCCCGGCTCGTGGTTTTTTTCGAGCTTGTCGGCGCTCACTTTTCCCTGTCAGTCCGCGTCACTTTCGGGCGGGACCTGAGAGTATTGAAATAGTGAAGATCAATAACTTTGTTTTTTTGAAAACATATAACTAGCCTGGCACAGTGGTGCACACCTGTAATCCCAGTACTTGGGAGGCTGAGACAGGAGGATCACAAGTTCAAGGGCAGCCTCAGCAATTTAGCAAGACCCCCAGCAACTTAGTGAGACCCTGTTTCAAAATAAAAAATAAAATAGGGATGGGGTGTAGCTCAGAGATAGCCTTTGGGTTCAATTAACAGTACCACTAAATAAATAAATAAATAAATAAATAAATAAATAAATAAATAACTGTATTACTAGCCAGGCATGGTGATACACACCTGTAATCCCAGTACTTGGGAGGCTGAGGCATGAGGATCACAGGTTCAAGGACAGCAACTAAGTAAGTCCACAAGCAACTCAGTGAGACCCTGTTTTAAAAATAAAATAGGGCTGGAGGTGTGGCTTGGAGGTAGAATGCATCTGGGTTCAATCCCCAGTACCAATGTATACATATTAGTAAAGATAGAACAATGGGACCTGAGTTTTCTTTCTTTCTTTTTTTTTTTTTTTTTGCGATACCGGGGATGGAACCCAGGGGCGTTCTACCTCCAGGCTACACCCCCGGCCCTAGCTTTTATACTTTACTTTGAAACTGGGTCTCACGAAGTTGCGGAGGGCCTCACCAAGTAGAGAGAGAGAGAAAGAGAGAGAGAGCTGAGGCTGGCCACGAACCTGGATCCTCCGGTCTCCGCCTCCCAAAGTACTGGGATTACAAGCGTGCGCCACCACGCCTGGCGGGACCTGAGTTTTCATGTATCTCATGAAAGCAATAACATGAATAATATAAATTTAAGACATTCCTGATATTCCTAAGGATAGAATCAAGGTGGTAACATTACCAAGGGTTATAACAGAATATTATTCAATGAAAATCATAAACATATGTTTTTCTCCTTCCTTCTAGAAAAGTACAAGTTCAACTTTTCTCCAAATCAAAGGGATGGGACAGGTTTTTGTGGACTCTTGCAGTTCTAGCATCCTATGTTTTCACAGGTGTGAAATGCAGGCACGATGCTGCTTTATTCATTTGAACAATTTTCTGCATCCAATGCAGATGATAAGGAGAAAGAGCAACCAGTCTGCAATGCAGCTCACTTGTGGACGGGCTTTGCAGTTACTTGAAGAAGGTGCCCCATGCCATTACCCCTTTACACTGACAAATTGAGACAGAGAGATGCTAGGTGTCTTTGCCAGCTCTAAATCCAGCAAAGATGGCATAGGCTTCTTTTTAAGTTTTTATTTTTTAACTGGCAAAATTAAATTATATATATATATATATATATATATATATATATATTTATCATGTACAGCATGATGTTTTGAAATATGCATACATCGTGAGATGGTTAAATCAATCTCATTAGCATATACCTTATCACACATTCTTAGTTTTGTGATGACACTCTTACCATTTTTCAACAATACAGTACATAGTATTATTATCAATAATCTCTGTGTTGTACAAATAGGTCTCTTTGAGCTCATTCCTCCTATCTAACTGAAATTTTGTACCACTTGACCAATATCCCTCCAAACCTCCCCACACCCAGCTCCGGGTAACCACCATTCTAGTCTCTAAGAATTTGTTTTTTAGATTCCACAGACATATGTTTCTTGTCAGTCCAGCCTGCCTTTGGTCAACCACACTTACTTCATTCTTGTCTAGGAGTGAATGGGGCTGGACCAAGAGTGGGCATAGAACTGAGGCCTGGACAAAGAGAGGGTTTTCATCTCCTGTCATAAAGATGCATTCAGAAGCTGAGGACACAGAGCTACTCAGTGGTAGGCCTCACATGTGCGAGGACCTGGGTTTGATCTCCAGCACTGCACACACATACACAAAAATGTGCTCAGAAATTGACATGGTACACAAGCTTGGCCAACGGAAGGTGTTTCCTCCCAGGGAACTTTGAAGCTACTGAAATGCAATGAGGCATTTCTTCTTGCTTGTGGAGCAAATGTAGGCCTGCAATTATTGGTGGCCATCTTTGCCACCTTTTAGGGAGAATATTTCTGAAAATAAAACTAACATAGATGAAACAAAGAAAAGATACAGGTTCACATGCAAATAATGCTTAACATATGGATTTAACATATGCAGACATAAAGTCTTGGTTAGATTTTCACTTTCAGTGAAGAGGTGACAAGAAAGATAAAATATCGCTAATGGTACTACATGCGCCCCTAATAACTAGTGTGTGCAATATGGCATCCCATCAGCAGAGACTGGAGAAGAGAGTTATCCCTGGAGGAGGAAATGGTGCCTATTTGGAAGGGTGACACCTAGTGGAAGTGGAGGCAGAACCTGACAGTGTGGTAATGTCTAACACAAGCAACTGCTCAGTGAATAGAGCAAGAAACAGAAGACTGGAAGAGGGAAAACAGCCCCAAACCACAATTGTGGCTAGAATTTTTCTGTGCATTTAAGTGAGAGACACCATGTGTTACTTGTTGACCTTTGGTACCTATTTTAGACACTAACTGCATTTTTTATTGAACTGTGCATTTGAATAGCTTGTCTCTTTTTAGGTAGTTTGCAGAACAATAAATCAATAGAAACCAGAGCTGACAACTAATATAAAGGGGTTGATCCTGCATTTCAAAAGGACTGAGCCATTTATGCACTTTTTTTTAAAATACCATTTCCTAGGCTCTACTCAAGAACTTCTGCTTCAGTCACTCTCAATGGCAGCCCATATGTCTGTATTTTTAACACACTTCACAAAGTATTCAGTTCCAGGATAAGATTTGAAAATCTTTGCTCTGAAACTCAATAAAGTAAATTAAACTGCATATAGGATAACGTGCTAACACAAAATGCAAGACGCATGCCATTCTAATAACTACTTTTGGAGAAGTCTGAGTTAATATAAAGAAACATTTGTAAAGTCTTACAGGGACACCTTTGCTTTTTCTGTAGAAAAGATGGAAGAGATATGGGTGAACTATGAGGATGCTGTAATGGGCGACTTGGGTCCCACTTCAGAAAGGAAGGACTTTCCTACTTACTAGAAGTATTTCCCCCAAATTGCCTTTTATTTTCACCCCATTTCAGTTGCCCTGATTGTGAAAAATCGCCTTGCCATAGATTACACACCCTTCCCTTCACTGCTTGAATATAATGACTGATGAATTTCAGAGGAAAACATTCCCTGTCTCAAATTAGGATGGTGTGTGTGTGTGTGTGTGTGTGTGGTACTGGGGATGGAACCCAGAGTCCTTCTACCTCTGAGCTACACTCCCAGCCCAATTTTATATTTTACTTGGAAACAGGGCCTTACTAAGTTGCTGAGAGCCTCACCAAGTTGCTGAGGCTGGCTTCAAACCTGTGATCCTCCTGTCTCAGCCTCCCAAGTATTGGGATTACAAGCATGCACCACCACACATGGCTTTGAAGCATCATTACAGTACCCAGAATTTCTGTGGGATCAACTGAAGTCTTTATTCAGACTGCTTAACCTCTGGTTTCTCCCCATATCCAATTCTACTCCCTCTTCTTCCCTTCCACAGGAGTGAATCCCTATAGCACACCTTAGCAAATGTCCTGCATACTTACCCCACCTCAGAGGATGCATCCTAATGACCTGGGTCCATCTCAGCCCCGCAGGCTGCCAACAGTCAAAACCAAAGAAAGGCAAAAATCCGTCATAAAGAACCTGTGCTATCTCAAGTTGAATTACACACAGTGGGGTGAGCAGAGATGTAGCCCAGTTAAAAAGCCACCAGATCACTACTTCATATTCTCTTGCTTTCTTGTGTTCTTTATTTTTCACATGCTCCATCTATGATCTCTGCTTCTCTTTGCCAGCCAGGTTTGTTCTCTCAGTACAGACTGGCTACTCCTCCTGGATAGAAAGTGTGGCTGTTATGTTTTACTTTTTATATATCATTTTTTAAAAATATACTATTATTGGTGCATTATTGTCTCACACCATAATGTAGTTCACATGCACAAAGCAATTGGTGAGCTTCCCCCCTGGCTTCTCCACATTCCCTTCCCTTTTCCATACATGATTGGCATTGATAATTTCACATATGTACATAATGTCAATGGAATTGTTTCCTTCATTAATTCTCCCTCCCTCACCACCCTCCTCTAGACCCTTCCATTGCTCCACTGGGGTTTTTACTCCATTACCTAAAGTCCTTCTTGTATTCTGATTACTCCTTAGTTTCCACATATGAGAGAAAATGGCTAATCTCACTTAACATAATGTCCATCCATTTTCCTGCGAATGACATCATTTTGTTCTTCTAAAGAACAAAGTAGAATCCATTGTGTGTATATCCCCACCAACAGTGTAGAAGAGTTCCTATATCCCCACATCCTCGCCAGCATTTATTGTTGTTTGACTTCTTGATGATTGCCATTCTAATTGGTGTTAGATGAAATCTCAGTGTAGGTTTGATTTGCATCTCTCTGATTGCTAATGTGTTGAACATTTTTTTCACATAATTTTTGGCAATTTGTATTTCTTCTTTTGTAAAGCATCTATTTAGTTTAATTGCCCACTTTTTGATTGGGTTATTTGTTTTTACTGTTAAATCTTTTAAGCTCTTTATATATTCTAGGTATTAGTTTTCTATCAGAGGAGTAGCTGGCAAAGATTTCCCATTTTGTCTTTAGACTCGGTGGTTTCCTTTGCTGCACGGAAACTTTTAAATTTAATGCCATCCCATTTATTAATTTTTTGCTTTAATTTCCTGAGCTTTGGGGGTCTTACTGAGGAAGTTTTTGCCAGTATCTATATGTTGGAATGTTCTTGTTCCTAAAGGCAATATACAACAGACCCAAAGCCAACATTATATTAAATGGGGGAAATTGCAAGAATTCCCTTTAAAATCTGGAACAAGACAATGATGCCCACTATCACTACTCCTTTTCAATATAGTACTCAAAACTCTAGTCAGAGCAATAAGGCAACAGAAGGAAATCAAAGGAATAATACAAATAGGAAAAGAAGAATTGAAATTATCTCTATTTGCAAATGACATGATCCTATACTTAGAAGACCCAAATACTCAACCAAAAGATTTCTAGAGCTGATTAACAAATTCTGCAAAGTAGTAGGATACAAAAATCAATCTACAAAAATCATTTAAATGTTTTATATGAATCCACTGAAAAAGAAATTGGGAAAACAATTCCATTCACAATAATCTCCAAAAAAAACCTTAGGAATAAATCTAACCAAGTAGGTAAAACACCTCTACAATGCAAATTATAAAACACTAAAGAAAGAAATTGAAGCGAAGATCTTGGAAGAGGGAAAGATCTCCCATGCTCTTGGATAGGCAGAATAAATATTATCAAGATGGCCATTCTACCAAAAGTGGTCTACAGATTCAATGCAATCCCTACTGAAATAGCAATGTCATTCTTCACAAAGCTAGAAAAATCAGTCCTAAAATCCATATGGAAAAACAAAAGACCCAGAATAACCAAAGCAATTCTCAACAATAAGAACCATGCAGAGACATCGCAATACCTGACTTCAAATTATACTACAGAGCTATGCTATTGGCACAAAAACAGATACATAGATCAGTGGAACAGAAGTTACAAAAACAAATCCACACACTTATACCCAATTGATTTTTGACAAAGGTGCCAAAAACATGGAGAAAAGAGAGCCTTTTCAACAAATGATGTTGGGAAAACTGGTTATTCATTTGTAAATAAAAAAACTTAAACTCCAACCTCTCACACCTGACTCTTTTTTTTTTTTTTTTTTTTGCGGCACTGGGGATTGAACCCAGGAGCATTCTACCTCTGAGCTACACTCCCAGCCCTATTTTTTATTCTTTATTTTGAAACAGGGTCTCACTAAGTTGTGGAAGGCCTCACTAAGTAGCTGAGGCTGGCAGCAAACCTGCGATCCTCCTGTCTCACCAAGTACTGGGATTACAAGCGTGCGCCACCATGCCCAGCTTTCCCCTGACTCATCTTGAATCAACTTAAGATGGACCAAAGACCTGGAAAGTAGACCAAAGACTTTGAAATTATATTTTTATATTTCGACCATCAACTAAGGACTGTCTTTTTGGATATTGTTCTTGTAATTTCAAAATCATCTTGTCATTTTACACAAAAGCCTACTAGAACTTTTATTGAGACTGTATTATCATGTACAACACTATGAACATGCATATCTCTCCATTTATCCGGCCTACTATAATTTCTCTATGCAGTGTTTTGTGGGTTTTAGTGCACTGGTATTTCTTGCACGATGGGGAGCTAATGGGTGAGCAAGGCTGGAGAAGAGCCTCAGGTCAAAGAGGAAACCAGAGATCAAGAAGATCAGAGATCAACTCAAGGAGAATTAGTGTTGCTTAGGAATTAAGTGTATTTCTTTACAAGCTCCATTTACATTAACATTTTTTCCAAATTGAAAATAATATTATTGTTCTATCTACTATATCAATCCCCTTTACTTAAGGTCAACTTATTGTAGATATTAATCACATCTACATAATACCTTCAGCTCAACACCTCAACTAGTGTTTGATGAAATCACCAGTTACTATAGCCTGACCAGTCTGACTCAGAAAACTAATCATCATACCAAGAAACATCAACAGGGACCAGAAGCCAGAAGAGAGATGAACTGGATTCTGCCCTAGGGCTTCTGGAGGGAACGTGACCCTGCAGATACCCTCATGTCTGACAGAACAGTACTGCAAGACTTGGATACACATTTTTGGTTGGAAACTGTAAATATATTGAGGCATCAATATACACATTGTGAGTTCCTGCTTTAATGTTCAGATTATTTTTTGGGGGGTAGACATTTGTATTGATCATTACTCACATTTGATCAGTCTGAGATAATGGAAGGACATGCTGATGGAGATGGAAACAATAATAGGAAGAGAATGGTTGAAATTATGGGTAATTTCTAGGCTCAATAAGATTTTTTCTAAGTATTTTGTTTCCATATCTATACTTCAGGACCTAATATTAATGGCTGAGAAGGAATGTTGCCCAAAGAAGAAAGCAATCATTAAAAGAAAAACAAAGAGCAAAAGGCAGAAAGAAATGGGACTAGACTGAGGAGAAAATAGAGCTAAGGCCCAGAGGGAAAGGAAAAAATGTGATAGTGTTGGGTTATGGGTATGGCTGTGCTATTTGCTTCAGTAAATTTAAATGTTAAATATGGTTTTCCATTCTTACTGGGGTGAGGTGATCTCTCATTGTGATCTCTCAACGAGTCAAAGGCAAGTGAGGCCAAGGGACTGAAGTCAAACAGCAAAGCATTCCTGGCAGATACCATGTTGCCTCCCCTCTCAGAACACAAAATACAATAGATCATGCTCAGTGATATTTGAATTTCATATAAACACACAATAATTTTTCTCATAATTAGGTAAAAATATTGCCTGGGATACTGTTAAATTTAAAAAGTACTTATATACCAGAAATTCATATGGAACTGGGTATCTTGTGTTTGTATTTGCTGAAGCTGGTAACCCTGTCACCTTCCAATGACCAATTTCACCGAGGAGCAGAATTACACAAGCAACATTACCCCTGAGAGAGATTAAAGTGCTCAAGTTTTTAAAATGTTGCCTTTATAATGTCTGTACCACACAATTTATTGAAGAACTGTTTAAATAAGATTTGGGTCAGAAATCTTGTGTGTACGTGTGTGTGTGTGTGTGTGTGTGTGTGTGTGTGTGTGTGCGCGCGTGCGTTCATTATGGTGCTTTATTCTGAAGTTGTCTTCAATTATTTTCTCTCTAAAACATTTGTGTGTTTGATAGTACATCCTAGAAATAAATCTTATGTTTATTAAGGTACACATAACTAGATTAAAACTATTTTCATGTTATTACTGGTTCCCCTCATCCTGGAGCTATATAAATGAAATCTGTCTGTGTGTCAGTGACAAATGAGTACATTTAGCAGGCTTCCTGGAACTCCATAAAGGCCAACTCAGAAGAAAAGACTAGACATCTGGAACTGAAGACAAGGAGAAAAATGCTTGTCGAGGTCTTTTAAATTGACACTAAAATGACATAATAGCAATTAGTACCATTTAGGGTAATTGCTCCATGCTAAGGGTAATTGCTCCATTGTGCTAAGCTCTTCACATCTACTAATTCTCACCATAAGCTTATGGATAAGATAGTATTAATATCAAGTTTTACATGATAAAACTGAGAGATTATTTTCAATATATAAAGGACAGAGCAAGGACTATTTGGGCAAAAAATGGAGCTTTTCTTAGTACAAGATAGTACATGAATGCTCAATGAAATTTCTAGTATTTCATTTATAAGTATTAACATGGAAAAATTTCCAAAGACACTGAAATTTTAAAATAGAAATGTCAAAGTATACATGTAGGAGGATATGATTTATATGAAAGGAAACCCAAAATATAGAAGGATCCCCACCACACCAATAGCCATCTTTACCTCTGAGAAAGCGACTGAAATCAAGCATAGTATGAGTTTTAGCTAAAGCAGGGTTTTGCTTATTTTTAACAAAACATATATTTAGGTCTTATTTATATATATATAGAAATAATTTTTAAAAGTCTATTTTATTCTTAGTTATCAATAAAATAAGCATTATCTTCAATGTCATTAAATTATAATCATGGAGAACAAGCGTTTCACTGTGATGTTAGTTCTTAAATACTTAAAGAATGAATTTACATAAAAAATACTAATTGAAAAAATGACACATACCTATTAAAAATCCCAACAATATTGACAAATGTAATTTAACAAGTTCAAGTCCTCCTTCACTGGGGGTGGAGAAAGGGGAGGTGGGAGGTGGAGTCTTAGAGGTCTGTTGTAAACACTATTTATAATAAAACTCTTATATTTCAGTAGGACCATTTTGACTAGCATACTCAAAATGCAAGAATGTGGAAGTCAAATTGATCTGTGCCACTCCAAGGTGTAGTAAAGGTTGAGAATAACCTTTCTCTTTTTCTAAAGCAAACACATTGTCTAAAACCATTTGTATTTTTAAAAACGATGTCATCTTTTGAGCTCTTTTTTATGTGCAATGAGCACTCCCTTTAAATATCGTCTCTCTCAGTTGGCAGGTAATATGCATTATAATAAGAAATGTCATGCGTGTTTCCTAACCAGTTAACTAGAAGCTACTGGTGTGCAAAACTTCAATGTCTAGAAAACTAATACGTTGTTCTAGAAATAATCTTTTCTAAAATTATTTAATGGATATATCATTTTTAATCCAGAGATCACCTTATGCTATGTACATATATAAAATTACCAATATCCATTTCGGTCACATGTATGGGGAGGGGGAGAGAGCAGGGTGGGATCCAGAGGGAGTACATGTATGTTTCTATCACTCTGAAACTCATTATGATGTATAATTACAATGTACCAGTAAATGTATTTTTAAAGCCATCATCAAAATTACCTGTTAAATTGAGACAATACAGAAAAGGCCTATTAATTTGTTTTAGTTTGGCAAATAATCTACAATGCTTGGAAAGTATATGCGACAGTTGTTTAGTGAGTGTATTCTATGTGCTTGACACTGTTGTAAACCTTGGGATTATGGCAGCAAATAAGACAAAATCCACATGTAGGTACATTAATTAGAATAATACTGTGTGGCATCCAGGAACTGACTCAGTGATAAAACAAGCATTCTCAAAATCATCCTTCTTTTTGGTACTAAGACTTTAAGAAGAACTACAGCAACTGCTATCATTCTTAATGTCAGACGAGACTGGCATTCTTAATGATTTCCCTTCTTTTTAAATTTTAATATTTAATATTTTTAATATGTTTTTATTGGTGCATTGTAGTCTCACATCACAATGAGTATCAGTTTGGTGTTAACATACATGCACACAGCTCTTAGTGTCCCTCCCCCCCCATATGTAGCACCGAGAATGATGTTGGTATAATCTCATATGTACACATTGTTTATGATAGTAATTCC
>PVJS01058854.1:0-11666 GCA_004027185.1 Glis glis | reverse complement strand
CTCTCTGCTCGGCACCGGCAGGGAAGAGTCGTCCACTCTGTCTCAGACCGCTGGGGGAACGGCGGCCAACGCGCTCCGCGCCGCCATTTTGTAACTCGAATCTACCCCTCAAAACCGATTCGAAAAAAAAAAAAAAAAAAAAGGAGGAGGAAAGAAACGCCCGCGTCCGGCTACTACGCAAGCGCGTCGGAGCTTTTTAGCGGTAGCACCGCCTTCCGCCGGCCCGGTGGTGGTGGTGGTGGGGGGGCGTCGCGCGGCGCATGCGCCCAGCGACTTGGACGCGCCCGCCCGGAAGAGCGCGTCCGGCCTGCGCATGCGCACGCGCACGCGCACGCGCACGCGTCTTCCGTAGCCGGGGAGCCGGCATCCGGGGCTGAAGCGCGCGCGAGTAGGTCACGTGCCGGCCGCTTGTCGGGGCCGGTGGCGGCTCGCGCTGGGGTCTGTGAACGTGGCGAGACCCGTGGTGTCCCGCAAGGACCGAGAGGCAAGGTCGGCCTCGGGAGGCGATGGTGGGGCCGCGATCGCTTGCCCCTGCAGCCTCCTGGGAGAGGGAGGAGGCCGACCCTTCGCTCTGCAGTTCATGTTGGGTCTTCGCGCAGCTGCCGAGGCGCCCAGCGTTCGGGAAAAGTTGGGGTCCGCGCTGCGTCTGCAAACGCTGCCTACGGCGGGACCCGCGGGTGTGCCCCGCTGGGGACGTGTGCTTTGATGCTGTTCCTTCCAGCAGTGCGGCGAGGGCCAGGCTGAGCAGAGCACTTCGTCCTGGCCACGCTTCTGCCCCAGGGTTGGAGAAAATACCCACCAGAAAATACCGTGGAAAGTAGACCGACCCGTCATTAACTCACCAGGAAACTATTCAGGAAAGGAACATTTTTCTTTCTTTCTTTTTTTTTTCGTGGTACTGGGATGGAACCCAGGGGCATTCTACCTCCAAGCTACACCCCCAGCCCTAATTTTTATTCTTTATTTTGAAACAGGGTCTCACTAAGTTGTGGAAGGCCTCACTGAGTAGCTGAGGCTGGCCGCGAACCTGTGATCCTCCTGTCTCGGTCTCCCAAGTACTGGGATTACAAGCCTGTGCCACCACGCCCGGCTCAGGAAAGGAACATTTTTAAAAGCTGTGGTTCTGTTGGGGGTGACTTGTCCATTCCTCAACTCAGGGACTCAGGATCAGCGGGGTCCTTGGCTAACGTGACAGAAAAGAATTTCAGCATGGGCTGGTCAGAGACAAGAGGTTTATTTAGGAAAGTAAGAAATACAGGTTCAAGGGAGAGTGCGGGCCATCTCAAGAGGGAGAGAGGCCTTTTGGGGAGTGCAGGGCTCTTTTCTTATAGGGGACTCAAATGAGAAGTTGGCTAGAGGAGGTAGGTGAGGATGATCTCAGGGAAAAACACGATAATTTCGTGGGGTTCTTGGCTTCTGTGGCAGCAAAGAATTTCAGCAGGTCAGAAAAAAAAAAAAAGGTTTATTCAGGAAAGTGAACCTGGCAAGATGATTTACTGGTGCAGAAGGTGGGCAAGCACACTGAACAGGCAGTCTGTTCAGCTTTTATCCCTCATGCCATCCTCCCCTAACCCTGATTTAGGGAGGGCTTGGGTTCATTACTCTACCTGATAGGCTACTTTACAAGACAGACAGTAACTGTGAAACAAAGTTTAACATTCAGGAGCTAAGATGGATGACCAAGACTAAGATGGTTGACCTCTGGAAGATTCCTGGTCAACTAATAAGATGAATGACCAACACTAAGATGGTTCACTTCTGGAAAATTCAGGAAGTGGAGCATACAGATACATGTATCAAAAGCAAATGCCAACCGGGCATGGTGGCGTAAGCTTGTAATCCCAGTACTTGGGAGGCTGAGACCAGAGAATTCGGGTTCGCAGCCAGCCTCAGCTACTTAGTGAGGCCCTCTGCAATTTAGTGAGACCCTGTTTCAAAATAAAGAATACAAAATAGGGCTAGAGGTGTAGCCCAGAGGTAGAATGCCCCTGGGTTTAATCCCTGGTACCGCAAAAAAAAAAAAAAAAAAAAAAGCAAAAGCCCATGTTACAGTTTCAAAATGGAATTTAAAAAGTGTGGCTCATTAAGGGCTTTTTGTCTAAGAGCAAACAGGCTCAGGCTCTGTAAAGGGAAGCTAAGGATTATGAAGATTTTAGATTTTAAAACTGTTTTCCTTTCCTTCCCAATTTGTCTCCTTTCTCCCTAATATTTTATTTCTTCTATCTTACCTCAATCTCAGTCTGGTAGTCCTGAGGCAGTTTGATGGGGATTGGGCCCGCATTGATTGCTAATAGGTATCAATTGCTAATAGTGAGAACAAGCTCTCATACTCAGGCAGAACAATAAAATCCTTTTCTCTGTCTGTAAGTTGTCAGCTGAGAGCTGCAGCCAAGGTTGACCTTGGTCAGCTAAAAGTTGGCTGTTAGTCCAGCTAAACACTGAATGTTGCAGGCACAGACACATGCAATTAGAAAAGAATTATAGACTTTCACAACAGCTAAGACTAACATTAAAAGATGAAAAAACAAGCTATATTAACCCAATATTAATTACTAATAATACAAAATAGTTATAGTCCCAAATCCTCCATACTTTAAAAGACTATATTCCTGTTTCTTTTCTTTCCTTTATTATAAAACAAGTTTTCAACACAATAAGTAACTTCTAGCAGATATAAGGAGATGCTGAGAACTCACCAAGGACACAGGTGGGCAATACACATGCTTTAAACTTTAATGAAAATAAAAACAAAAAAAAACAAAGCAAGCTTCATGAAGCCCCCTGACCTTGCTAACCAAGTAACATATTTTGATCACTGATGTCTGCCCCTGTGAGGATGAACAAAGAAGGCTAACAAGAAGGACTTACATAACAGAGATAACTGACGGAATTGCACCTGCTTTTGGTGGGAAAAGAGGATTATTGGTTAAGCAGGATGAAAAACAAGAGATAATTGATTCTTATAAAAACTGTATATGTTCAAAGGCATTAGGGCCTTACTTTCAAGGCAGTCCACTGGGTCACCTCTGGCATAGTGCTTTGATTACTCTGTCTCCCGTTTCTCTCTAATAATAAAACTTTGCTCAAGCTTGCAACAGTAGTTCTGGCTAGCTTTTTCTAAACTAGCTAAGAACAAGAATCCACGGTGTTGCTCCAAATAGCATCATCTCTATGGTGGTCTGGTGATCTGATCAACCTTAGGGTTCTCAGGCTGATTGGGGTCTTCAGCCCACATAAGCAGGAGAGTGTCCTAAATTATAGGTTTCTCGAAATAGCGTATCTGTCTTGTTAACAATGCACAGGGAAATTATAGTTTCTTTCAGTTAACTCTAGGATCTACAGATTTCCCAGAAATTTGGGAGAGACAGCCCTAGGAAAGAGAACTTGTTTGAGGAGTAAACGTTGAGGCACTTTAGCACCAGGTTCTTATATCAAAGTTATATTCTATTTTTCCTTTCTGTTCCTGTCTCCTTTTTACTTATTTATTTCTTGTATCCTACATCAGTTCTTAACCTTTTGGGGAGAGGGCATGGATATACTTTGAAAGTCTAAAGAAAGTGTGTGAATTTGTGCATATGTGTAATTAAGGGGTGAGCGCTTCCTAAAAGCCATTCTGGGGACCCCTTGGTAACAACTGTTATCAAGAGACTGGATCATGCCCACGGTCCACCCTCCCTATCTGTGGGTTCAGGGTGTGCCTGCCTGTTCAGCTAATGCAGATCGAAAATAATCAGGAAAAAAAGTTGTGTCTGTACAGAACATACACAGACCTTTTTTGGTCATTAGTCCCTAAACAACACAATTGTTTATATAACATTATATAAATGTCATATAAGCATTAACACTGTATTAGGTAATATAAGTAATCCAGAGGTGACTTAAAGTATATGGAGCTGGACACAGTGGCAGGCCACAGTAGTTCCAGCTACTTGCGATGCTGAGGCAGGAAGAATGCTTGAGCCTAGCAGTTAGAGGTCAACCTGGGCAAGTTAAGGAGGTTCCCATCTCAAAAATAAATAGGTAAATAAAATATATGGGAGGATTTGTGTAAGTCATATGCAAATACTATATCACTTTGTGTGTGTGTGTGTGTGTGTGGTACCAGAGATGGAAACCAGGGGCATTCTACCCTGCATTCTTACAGTATTTCCAGCCAATAAGACCCTTAGAACTTAGCACTATCCTTAGTATATAATGGGCACTAAACTACTTACCAAATAAACACGCCCTTCTTTTTCTTCATTAAGAGAAACCTTACCCCTAGCGATTTCTCAGTTCCTTTCTGACTAGTGGATTTTCAGATTTTGTTCGGCCAGTGTGAAACTCATTCTTCCCAAGCCATTTCCAGAGCCTTCTTATAAATTGAGTGGTGGTTTTTGTTTTTATCTTTAAAGTGTAACCATTAGTGCACTTGGTATATGATCTCTCAGGTGTTACCGTGTAAGGGACATAGCTGAGGCTGTGGGAGATTTTCTCGTACTCCACATCAAAATGTGGTTTGGTTGAGCCGGGCGTGGTGGCGCACGCTTGTAATCCCAGTATTTGGGAGGCTGAGACAGGAGGATCCAGGTTCGTGGCCAGCTTTCGCTACTTAGTGAGGCCCTCCACAACTTAGTGAGTCCCTGTTTCAAAATAAAGAACAAAGAACAGGACTGGAGGTGTAGCTTGGAGGTAGAATGCCCCTGGGTTCAATCCCCAGTACCGCACAAAAGAAAAAAAATGTGGTTTGGGCTGGGCGTGGTGGTGCACGCTTGTAATCCCAGTACTTTGGGAGGCGGAGACCCGGAGGATCCGGGTTCGCGGCCAGCCTCAGCTCTCTCTCTCTCTCTCTCTCTCCCTGTCTCTGTCTCTCTGTCTCTGTCTCTCTCTCTCTTTAGTGAGGACCTCCGCAACTTCGTGAGACCCGGTTTCAAAATAAAGTATAAAAAATAGGGCCGGGGGCGTAGCGCGGAGGTAGAACCCCCCTGCGTTCAATCCCTGGTACTGCAAAAAAAAAAAATGTGGTTTGGTTAAAATCCCAACTTTTATTCTTGCAGTATTATAATATTTATCTTGTAAGATTTAGCGAATTTACTTTTTAATTACACATTGTAGCATGAGGTAATTGATGCCTTTCTAATGCAAGTAAAGAAGATTTATGTCTGTAATAAGGCTGTTGGCTGACTTGTATATTACCCTGTATATTACCGGATGAATTTCAGTGCTTGCTGAAATGACAGCCTTAAGCTGGCTATCACTCAGGAGAAGGGGGAGAGCTCACGTGGACGGCCAGCTCCCGAATCTGGCTACTTCTGTCTAGTCTAGAGGCTTTTTGTCCTCACTTCATGAAACAGCCATCCAAAGGTGTTAGCTAGTTTTTTTCCTGAAATCTACCTTTCAAAAATCCCTTTCGATTTGCTTAAAGGATTTTTTTTATGGTTGCAAGGCTGGGTCATTTTCATAAATCAAATTCAGTAAATAAATATCCAGACAGTAGGTTTACCTACTTTACCTAGTTTAAAATGAGTTTGGGAGAGCCTGAGATAGGAGGATTGCAGGTTTGAGACCAGCTTTAGCAATTTAGTGAAATTCTCAGCAACCTAGTGAGACCCGGTTTCAAAACAAAACAAAACAAAATAAAAATTCAAAAAAGGGCTGGGGATATAGCTTGGAGGTAGAATGCCTCTGGGATCTATCCCCATTACCTGTCCCCGCAGAGTTTGGGGCTTGGGGCTGTGGCTCAGTGGTAGAGCACTTGTTTAGCATTCGCTAGGCCTTGGGCTCCATCTCCAGCAAACACACACACACACACACACACACACACACACACACTTGGTGGTGATGTAATTCTGTTTTCCTTTCTTCTACCGAAGTTCCATGCTAGGAACCACCATGGTGGTGGTTTTGCTAATGTGATCCAGTTATAAGTGTCTCGGATAATTCAAGCCCAGTTTAACCTAGTAAAAAAAAAATTGCAAGATAATATTTTGAATTCCAGCTGTGTTCTGGCTTTTGTTTCTGGTAACTAGGACCTTGAGATGGGGTCGTTCTCTATTTGTATTTTTTTTTCTTGTTTACAGTACTGGGGATTGAACCCAGGGGCGTTCTACCTCCGAGCTACACCCCCGGCCCTATTTTTTATACTTTATTTTGAAATCGGGTCTCACGAAGTTGTGGAGGGCCTCACTAAGTAGCTGAGGCTGGCCACGAACCTGGATCCTCCAGTCTCCGCCTCCCAAGTACTGGGATTACAAACATGCGCCACCAGCCCGGCTACTCTATTTGTATTTACCCGACAGAAAACTCAACAACGGGAAGCCAACGGACCTCCTGAAGCTCAGGCCCTGATGCAGGCAGAGTCCTGCGGACAGCGGGCAGCAGGCAGTGGGCAGCGGGGCTTTGGAGTTAACCACCGGGGTGCGCTGTCCGGCCTTGCCTCTGACCAGCAGGACGACCCTGGATGAGCTGTTGAGCTCTGCGAGCTCAGCTCCTTCTCTGCAATGGCTCCTTTATTTGATTGTGGGGCTGAAGCGAGCACTCGTGGGAAGTGCACAGGGAGGCCCAGGAAACCGACCATGCATTACTATTCGGTCGCCTCTGGTTTTCAGTTTCTTGGAGTTTTTTTCTCCCGAATGCTTCAAAAGGTTTTTATGATTTTTTCCCCAATGCTAATTTTTTTCTAATTCTTTTAAAAGATTTTATTTATTTGCTATAAAATATTTTTGAAATGCTAATTCAATTTCCCTTTTTGCTAATCAAAAATGTAAGTGAAGCCAGGCATGGTGGCACACGCTTGGTAATCCCAGTACTTGGGAGGCTGAGATTGGAGGATCCAGGTTCGTGGCCAGCCTCAGCTACTTAGTGAGGCCCTCCGCAACTTAGTGAGACCCTGTTTCAAAATAAAGAATCAAAAATAGGGCTGGGGTGTAGTCCAGGGGGTAAAATGCCCCTGGGTTCAATCCCCAGTACCGTAAAAAAAAAAAAATGTTAAGTGACATGCAGGGGTTCCTCCTTCCATACCATCACTGATATTGAAGCCCTGACTTCCTGTAATTCTGGCTCAAAGCAAAGAGCTGTGGTGTTTGAGCCAGAGCGGTTTTACTGTGACTTAGATTTACGATTTCCAGTAGGCCATTTGAAATGTTGCCCAGGGGTCAGGGGCTCCCTGTCCCTCTTCATAGATTCCAGACTGGATCTTGTGCAATCTGAATACATTCGGCTCCATAACAAAGAATTATTAAGCTGTGATTCAGCTGGATTCTCTCGAGACTTCGGGCAAATCGTGACTGATTTTGTCCTAGAGATTCTAATTCACAGAGCGCTCAGGAACTTCCACAACTTGTAATTTTTTATATTTTAGGCTCCAGCGCAGAAGGATTACAATTTATGTCAAAATTTTCTAGTGTCATTATTTTTTCCCCTTGCGGTTTTACAGGCATTAAGAAAGTAATAACAATATAAAGTATGTAAAAAAATAGCTTAAGATACTGTGAATTATACAAGGCAGTGTATTATATCATTTTTCTGGGAATAAAATTGGCTTATTAAAAAATACAGGCATCAAGAGGCATCATGGGTCAATGGTGGGAGAGGCTAAAATTGTTGTGAGTTTGCAGGAGGGAGGAATTCCAGCAAGCAAGTCCTGGAGATCTTTATACCTGGGAGCTAAGTGACCCTGGAGGATGGACAGGTTTGTACAGGTGGAGAGGTGGGGTGGTGGCTACAGCCTTCAGGGAGTGGAGCAGTGTGAACAGGGGGTGTAGAGGTATGGAGCGATTGAGGTATATGAGTGTTGGGGATGAAGGCGCAGAAACTATACAAGGGCAGGGCTGTGGGTCGCTCCATGGTCAAGTGAGTTGGGGTTCCATCCCCAGCACAAGAAGGAAAGAAAGGAAGGAAGGAAGGAAGGAAGAAAAAAGAAACGTACAAGGGCTGACTTAGCATATCTTTTATTTTTTATACTTTTATTGGTGCAATGTAATTATACATTCTAGTGAGATTCGAAGCGATGCAAACATACGTGCACACAGCACTTGGTGGACTTAGCACATCTTTAAAGAGCACCCACTCGGTCTCCCGCCCCTCCCCTCTGTGTCAGAGTACATGGAACACGGGCCTCTTCTCCTGCACCTACAAGCCGTTCACTGCTTCCCAGGGCTGTGTTTGTGACTGTCTGTCTAGATGCCATTGAATATGGAGACTGGCTTTCCTCTAAGGCCTCTCACAAGAGGGGTGATGTACCAGAACAGCCTGTGACCCTCCGGGAGAGCTGCCTGCGCCTGCCTGGCTCCTCCTGCACCTGCTGTCAGCACCGTCTCCCGTCCACCTGCCTGCTGCTTTCCTCTTCCACTTCTTGTCTGCTTTCTCTTGTGTCTGACACTCTCTACACTTAGAATTCTATCCTCCTGCCAAGTATGGTGACGCACGCCTGTAATCTCAGTATTTGGGAGGCTGAGACAGGAGGATGACAGGTTCAAGACCAGTCTCAGCAACTTAGAGAGGCTCTCAGCAACCTAGGGAGACCCTGTTTCCAAATAAAAAGGGCTGGGGGTTTAGCTTGAAGGTGGAAGGCCTCTGGGTTCAATCCCCAGAAAAAAAAGAAATAAGAAAGAAAAGAAGAAAGACTTCTTTCCTCCCCTCCACGCTACTTAGACCTTCTCTCCAGGTGGTGACTCTAGCAGCCCCTTTTGGTTAGCCCCATCACACCCCGTGCCTGGGAGCGTGGTGGATCTGCCTGAGAGCTGGGCTATCGTCAGATTCCAATGTGTATATTCTGTCAGATAAAGCTTGTATTTATTTATTTTTGGTACTAGGGATTACAGGCCAGCCTCAGAAATTTAGCAAGATCCTTGGCAACTTAGTGAGACCCTGTTTCAAAATCTTAAAAAGGGGGGAGATCTGGGGGTGTAATTCAGAGGTAGGATACCCCTGAGTTCAATTCTCAGTACCAAAATAAGTGAGTGATTGAGTGAATGAATGAATGAATGAATAAACATGTTACAGATATAAGGATAGATGACTTCAATGGGATCAACAGAGGCTGAGGGAGAAGGAACGCATATTCACTCCAACCTCCACAAATTAGTGAGACTCTACCTCAAAAAATATTAAAAAAAGGAAAAGGGCTGGGGATGTAGCTCAGTGCTCTTGTATTTAATCCTCAGTAGTGAAACATCTATGTTCAGAATTTTTATACCTTTGTACAGAAATATTCTGTTTATTATAGCCTCTTATCCTAATAATACTCTGTGTTTTAGTTTTTTCTTTTCTTTTCTTTTTTTGTGATACTGGGGATTAAACCCAGGGACATTCTACCTCTGAGCTACACCCCCAGCCCTATTTTATTTTTACTTTGAAACAGGGTCTCCCTAGGTTGTTGAGAGTCTCACTACTTGCTGAGGCTGTCCTCAAACCTGAGATCCTCCTGTCTCAGCCTCCCAAGTACTGGGATTATAGACTACGCCGGGCCACACCATTCTTTTAGTCTCAGTCTTTCTAGATGCTTCGGTCTTGGGTATGCTTGTTTTAATATCATGAAGATGAATGTCCTTATCTACATCTACCCTGCAAGTGTGTTGGGAGTGGCAGCTTCCATCTGTCTAGTCGTTGTGTCTATAGATACGTGTACACAGGGCTGAAAGTGGGGCCCAGGCTCCAAGCACAGCCTCCCAGGTCGTGGTAGCATCTCTCTGGGAGCCTCCTCCCCAGCCTCCCTTCCCCACCCCCTGCACCCCACATGCCATCGGAGGGTAATGTTTCTTCCTCTTTGCTTTGACTAGTGCCTGGCACATGGCGGGTCAGCAGCAGCAAAGGTCTGAGAGCCACTCATCCTGCTCGGGGACAGCCTTCGCCATTCAGCACCTACGGAGTGGCCAGAGCCTGACCGAGGTGTTGCTGCTGCGTGCCCCACCCCGAGCCTCCAGACTATACCAGCTTCTTGAACCCAGGGAACGAACTTCCTTAATGTCTGGCACAGAGCCCGGTGCCTAATGTCCAATGTGTGATCAATTGATCTGAACCAAACCTGTGACCTGGGTCAAGTCATTTTACACCTGGGCTTGCTGCCACTGCCTCTCTGTCACCTACGCCAGGGGCTTTGAACTAGGTGCTTGTCTCCAGTGCCTGTCAGCTCTAAAGTTTTGTTTTTTGTTTTACTGGGGATTGAACCCAGGGGCATTCTACCTCCAAGCTACACCCCATTCTTTATTTTGAAATGGTCTCACTAAGCCTCGGAGGGCCTCATTAAGTAGCTGAGGCTGGCCGCGAGCCTGGATCCTCAGGTCTTAGCCTCCCAAGTACTGGGATTATAAGTGTGTGCCACCACGCCCAGCATTTTGATCTATTTTGAATTAATTTTTTTCCTCTTTGGCATATGGTATGAGGTAGTAGTTCAACTTCATTCTTTTGTACGTAAATATCCGGTCCTGATCTAATTGTTGAAAATATTCTTTTCCCATTGAATGGTCTTGGCACACGTATGAAAATCAATTAGCCATGAATGTGAAGTTTTATTTCTGGACTCTTGATTCTATTTTACTGGTGTATATGTCTATTCTTATATCAGTAGCACATTGTCTTGGTTATTGTAACTTTGTACTAAATTTTGAAATCAGGAAATGTGGGGCTTCCAAATTTGTTCTTTTTCTAGACTGTTTTGGCTATTCTGGGTCTCTTGCATGTCTGTATAAATTTTAGGATCAGCTAATCAATTTCTGCAGAAAA
Source organism: Glis glis (assembly GCA_004027185.1). NCBI lineage: Eukaryota > Metazoa > Chordata > Mammalia > Rodentia > Gliridae > Glis > Glis glis. Next base: position 965 of record PVJS01058854.1, on the reverse strand, counting down.
GCGGCTGGGATTTTGGTAGGGCTATATGGGATCTGAAGATGAATTTGAGGGGGGTCTTGACATCCTACCAATATGAAATAGTCCAATCCAGGAACATGGAGGTCTTTCCACTTATTTAGGTCTTTCGTTATTTTTCTAGCCATGTTTGGTATTTTTCAGTGCACACGTCCTCAGTTCTCTTGTTTAATGTCTAAGCATTTTACTCTTACTGGTGCTGTTATAAATGGAATTGTCCTCATTTCATTTTCAGAGTTTTCATTGCTAGTATATGAAAATAAATCCATTTTTTTTGCGGTACCGGGGATTGAACACAGGGGTGTTCTACCTCTGCGCTATACCCCCGGCCCTATTTTTTTATACTTTATTTTGAAACCGGGTCTCACGAAGTTGCGGAGGGCCTCACCAAGGAGAGAGAGAGAGAGAGAGAGAGAGAGAGAGAGAGACAGGGAGAGAGAGAGAGAGAGAGCGAGCTGAGGCTGGTCGCGAACCCGGATCCTCCGGTCTCCGCCTCCCAAAGTACTGGGATTACAAGCGTGCGCCACCACGCCCGGCATAAATCCATTTTTTATACTGATGTTGTATCCTGTAACTTGGCTGAAATTGTTTACTTAGTCCTAATAGTTTTTGTGAATTTCTTGGGATTTTCTCTTTTTTTTTTTTTTGCGGTTCCGAGGATTGAACCCAGGGACGTTCTACCTCCAGGCTACACCCCCGGCCCTATTTTTTATTCTTTATTTTGAAACAGGGTCTCACTAAGTTGCAGAGGGCCTCACTAAGTAGCTGAGGCTGGCCGTGAACCCGGATCCTCCGGTCTCAGCCTCCCAAGTACTGGGATTACAAGCGTGCGCCACCACGACCGGCTCTGAAGGGTTTCATTTAAAAGTTAAAATTTCAAGCCGGGCGTGATGGTGCACACTTGTAATCCCAGTACTTGGGAGGCTGAGACCGGAGGATCCGGGTTCACG
>PVJS01058853.1:0-11667 GCA_004027185.1 Glis glis | reverse complement strand
AATAAAAGGGACTTTAGATAATTAAGGAGAGTGATCAGTAGAATAGTGGAAAGAGATGGGGGAGAGGTAGTTAGGGAGGGGGAAATGATGAAGGAAACAGTTCAAATGATACTGTGCCTGTGTATGCAGGCGTCACTACCAACCTCACTATTATGTATGGGGAGGGTGGATAGTGAGTGGGACCTGAAGGGAAACTCACCAAGACCTGTGTGCATGTTTATTTGTATGACTTTGAATCTCACTATGATGTATAATTGCAATGTACCAATAAAAGTGTAAAAAAGTTATTTTAACACACATTTAAACTTAAGTATATAATTTTCTTGATATTTTCTAATACTCCCATTCCAGCCCAATTTATCTTTCTTAATATTAAAATCAGGGCTGGGGAGTAGGTTAGTGGAAGAGTACTTGCCTTGGATGTGCAAGGCCCTGGGTTTGATTTCTAGCACCAAAAACAACAATAACAAAAAAAAGTACAATGTAAAATCAGTGAATCTGTTCATCACTTCTTTTCACAGTGAATCTGTTCATCACTTCTGTGTTACTCAACCTCTACCTGAACTATTGTTTCCACCAAGAGTTTTAGTAACAAGCTCTACTTGTTTTCATGAAAATAACCTAAGGGGTAGAGAGCACTAAACTCAGATTAGCAGGGTTCATAGTTGGCAATATCTCCTAGTAACCTTGTGAGTTAGGTGAAAAGACAATGCTGGGGTGAAAGCTGTGGTTCAATAAATGGCATAATAATTATCAGGTGAAAAATAATATTTAATTTGACAAAATTTCATGCCTCAGGACAGTTAATTTTTATATATTTGGTTCAACATCTTATAGAAATATAAAAAAATCAACAGAATAATGAAAGTAAAATTTTAGGAAAGACTTGCCACGTTAGAAGCCCACTACTATAACCATAAAATCTCAGATGTCTCTCGTGATTTCTTTCTTTTTTTTTTTTTTGCGGTACCGGGGATTGAACCCAGGGGCATTCTACCTCCGAGCTACACCCCCGGCCCTATTTTTTATCCTTTATTGAAACTGAGTCTCACGAAGTTGCAGAGGGCCTCATTAAGTAGCTGAGGCTGGCCGCGAACCCGGATCCTCTGGTGTCTGCCTCCCAAGTACTGGGATTACAAGCGTGCGCCACCACGCCTGGCTTCGTGGTTTCTTGTAAGGTAGGCTTACAAGAAAAGCTTAAGATTTGAATTAAAAATTTCCTTTTCTCCTCTCTGTAAAAGTGAAAAGATAAAAGGAAGGTGAGAGGAATCAGACTATTTGGCCCCCCTTCTCTCCATGATGCCATTTCCAATATTAAAAAATCTAAATAGTAGGCTCACCACGTGATGTATGAATAAAAAAAAATCAAAACAAGTCCACAAAACACTGCAGGCATTTAAATTACACTTTTCGTTAGCTCACATTTTTTCTCTTTGTTTGGATATTTGCAGTGGGAAAGGAAGCCGTGCCCCTGAGAAACAATTCCCAGAATGCACCAGGCTTTGTGCTTCATTTGCGGCCTCTGCTCATTAAGGATACCTATGAGCTCCTTCTTTGTTTTTTAAGAGGGCAGAATCCAGTAATAACTCAAATGCCCAGACCTCTCCCCAGACATCATTTTTCTAGCAGTCCAAGAGGAGCGGATTCAAGGTCAAAGGTCATAGGCTGTGCTCCATTTGCCAGCTGGCAGTAAGCTCTGAGGACTGAGGGTGCAAGAAGCGTGACGATTCCTCAAGACGCTCATTCACGGACCGATGAGAGCATCCCCACGGATACCTCAAAATACTCATTTTATCTCCGCTTGGTGGGTTGGAGAAGAGGGAGTCAATTTTCTGGAGTGGCCTGGAAGAGCTCCACATGCTAGGCTCCCATCTCACTGAGGCTGACTTTATTTTACACTAACACAATAAAGCTTAAGAGAGGATAAAAAGTTTCTATTATAGATAAACATTATGTGTACTGTGACTCAGAACAGAGCTATACTGAATAAAAGGCAAACATCTGGAACCTCAGTGGAGAGAGAAACAGCGGCTAGTACCAACGGGAACTATCGGAGTGACCGGAAAACTTCCAGACAGAGGGAAATCTCAGTATAAAATGTTTACAGTTATTTGGGGTGAGGTCTTTCCTCCCTTGAACTTCTGCCTCAGATTTTCTGTGCTGGTCCCATGCCACGTCCAGAATTTGACTGTTTTTCCCTTCCTAAATGGCTAAACTGAGATGCTGTGTGTAAGAAATGGAAAGTGACAAGATATGACCAAAGCATTGGAAATCAATCCAAACTAAATGTGCTTCTTAACTATAAGTGAACAGTTGAAAACACTCCTCTTTTATAGCCATGGAGATAAATACTCTGTTTTTATTAGGAAAAAATTGCTTTGGACTGAATAAAGTCATTTGATTAACAAGTCAAAGCAGATGCTTTATTGATGTTTCAGAAAGGAGTTTACAAGGTCTAGTGAAAAAAGAGACTCAGCTCCGAATTAACAAATTACCCTGGTATATGGGACATTGACAGTTCACTGCTAATAGATTTATGGGCTACTGCTGGGTGTTTCATCCCCATTTGGTTTATTATGATAAAATATTGTGGCATGAGTAACCTATAGCCTTATTGCAATATACTATATTGACCTTTGACCTTTAAGACCTGACAGCAAAACTCTGTATTAGATTTTTAATTTGTCTAAATCTAACAGGATCAACATCAGTGTGGGGTGGTTAATTTTGAAGAGGCGATTCAGTGTAACTAACACATGGCCCGCTGGCTGGGGATTTGCTAGATCTCAGTAAGTTAGTTCTCAGAGGATACAAGAGTTACATGTATAGATCTAGAAGTCACTGGCAAAATGGCATTTGGTTTGAGCAAAGAAGATGTACGTAAATAATCTTAACTATTCTCCATGTGTGGTGGTGTACACCTGTAATCCCAGTACTTGGGAGGTTGAGACAGGAGGATCACAGGTGAGAGGCCAGCACACAATAATTTAGCAAGACCTTGTTTCAAAATAAAAATTAAAAAGGGCTGGAGTTGTAGCTCAGTGGTAGAATCCCCTTACCCTGATTCAATACCCAGTACAACAACAACAAAAAGAATCTTACTGTTCAACTCAGAAGGAAATATTTCTTGTCTCCTGGAAAATTTCAGAATCTCTGTACTTGAAAATGAATCTATTAGTATTTCTAGAAGATCCTTTTCCCCCTCCAAATTTGCCTGAATACTGATACCAACTCCTCTTTTCTAATGTTTTCCATTCCTTCTTTTATTTCTTTATTTAGAAGAGTGGTTTTATAGTATCTGATAACACTATTTTGGGAATTCTTAGGCATCTAGTACTGCTACATTGTGTCTGTTGACTATGAGAATGGATTGCTTTTTTTGTTTTTTTTCTAATTTTTGGTTATGAGCTTATTTTTAGTGGGGTTCCATTTGTGGGAATCTTTGATCTCTCTAAAATTTCTGCTTTTGCTTATTTTAAGTGCTGCAGGGATCTTTCCAGCCTAAGATGACTTTCTATGTCAATTTCTCAGTTTAGGAATTATTAAGTCATGTATGTTTAATAAAACCAGAATGAGGGTGGGCCTGTGGCTATGGATACTTAGAGGTAAAGAGAGTCATTTTCTCTTTTTCTCTTCCTCACCCCCCTTCCTTTATTCTACACTTCCTCCCTCTCTCTCTCTCTCTAATACGTTTAATGAATGACTTGATTTATGGCATTTAGCCTACATATTTCGTAACTGCATATTCCTCCTCCTCCTCCTTCTTTTTCTTCTTCATACTGAGTATTGAATCCAGGGGCTTTCTATCTCTAAGTTACACCCTCCAGCCCTTTTTACTTTTTTACCTTGAGACATGGTCTAGCTAAGTTGCTGAGGGGCTCACTAAAATGCTGAGGCTGGCCTTGAACCTGTGATCTTCCTGTCTCAGCATCCAAGTACTGAAATTACAGGTGTGCCTCACAACACCCAGCACATATTTCTTCTATTCAGGCTATTCTCTATATTCTAGAGATGGTGTTTGATATTTTGGGACAGGATATAGAATGGCACCCTAATCACCCTTTAAAAAAAATCCTGTACTAGCCAGGCGTGGTGGCGCACGTTTGTAATCCCTGTACTTGGGAGGCTGAGACCGGAGGATATCAGGTTCTCAGCCAGCCTCAGCTACCTAGTGAGGCCCCCTGCAACTTAGTGAGACCCTGTTTCAAAATAAAGAATAAAAAAATAGGTCTTGGGGTGTAGCTCAGAGGTAGAATGCCCCTGAGTTCAGTCCCCAGTACCACACACACACACACACACACACACACACGCACACACACACACACACACACAAATCCTGTGCTACTGGTGGCACACACCTGTAATCCCAGTACTTGAGAGGCTGAGACAGGAGGATGGCAGTTTTGAGATCAGTCTCAGCAATTTAGCAAGACCCTCAGCAACTTAGTGAGACACTGTTTCAAATAAAAAATAATAAGGGCTGGGGGTGTATAGCTCAGAGGTAAAATGTCCCTGGATTCAATCCCCAGTACCAAAAAAAAAACCAAAAAAAACAGAAAACAAAAAGGAAACCTCCCATGCTTGAAATACAGGGAGTGCTGTAAGTGGCCAGTTTTATGTAAATTATCAAGTCATCAAATTTTCATGATACTGTAAATACTTAGCTTATTTTCAAAAGCATTTTACAGCCAGGCGTGGTGGCGCACATTTGTAATACCAGTACTTGGGAGGCTGAGACCAGAGGATCCAGATAACGCGGCCAGCCTCAGCTACTTAGTGAGGCCCTCCACAACTTAGTGAGACCCTGTTTCAAAATAAAGAATAAAAAGTAGGTCTGGGGGTGTAGCCCGGAGGTAGAATGCCCCTGAGTTCAATCCCCGGTACCGAAAAAAAAACACTTTACATTGCTCATTCCAAATACAGAAAGCACTGTATTAAATCATCTCACCATACATTTCAGCAGGCATTTAAACATTTCTGCTTTTCCATACACTCAGTCAAAAATCAATGAATACAGCTCATACATCACCCTTCTGTGATCCTCACATGTTTTGCTGCCATAATACTAGATCTGCTTGTGGCCTAACATATATTGATACTAAAACCGATGACTTAGCCAAAAATATCATAAAAAGGAAGTAATAAAGTATACAATTAAAAATTATAGTTTTGATAGATACCTATACTTTTTCCTGATAAAGGAAAGATTAAAGAGGGGATAAAAAAGAAGTCAATATTGGAGAAAAAAATTGATACATCTGTTTGGGATTTTCTTCCAAGAGATCACAGACATGTTTTAGAAAATGTGTTAATATACACTGTCTGTTATACAAGTTTGAATTATTTTTCTTACCCTTTGCTTTTGGAATAGTATTTTTTACAAAGATGAGAGAGAGAGAGAGAGAGAGAGAGAGAGAGAGAGAGATTATTAATAGAGTAATTCAAGGCCTCTAGATGAACTGCCTTTTTTAATTTAATCCCTCTGGTACTAGGAATTGAACTCAGGGGAAAACACTTAGCTCCATCCCCAGCCCTTTTCACTTTTTTTGAGACAGGATCTTGCTAAGTTGCTGAGGCTGGCCTTGAATTTGCGACCCTCCTGCCTCAGCCTTCTGAGTAGCTGGGATTATAGGATTGCACCTCAGCGCTAGCCAAGAACGGTTTTTGAAGTAAAGTCAATGCAGTTATTGTTGTCTTGTTGGAACAGTGAGTGGAGACTGTATCAATGACATTTTCCTGTTCTCTTCTCTCAAACAAAATTTTGCTTTGAGTAGTCCATGAATAGTCAGACAAAAAGATTCACTTAGCAAAAATGTTATTTCTAATTTTAGTTTTGTAAGGTTGGGAGCAAGATTATTGAAATTCAATGGGAAAACCGGTACATAGATATTTCTATTCTTGCCCATTTACTACCCCCAAAGGACATTCACTCTTACTTAGTAACTCAATTTGTTATTTTAGTACAGGATTTTTTTTTTCTCACAGCACTGGGGGATCGAATGCATGGCTTTATGCATGTAGGCAGTGCACTACACTGAGCTACATCTGCTGGCCCTTAGTATGGGAATTTTTTTTATTCAACTTTGACTCATCATCTGATGATTTCTGCCAGTGGTTCAGTCTCCAGTCCAACCAACCAACACACACACACACACACACACACACACACACACACACTCACACACACTTTATTCTGTAAATTTATTATTTTCTGCCCAGTTAAAAAAAAAAGGAAAGAAGGGCAGTTTAAAGAACATGTCCAAGATATTGTGACATTTACCTTCACAAGGTAGAGGAAATAAGGGAATAGGGTGGAGCAGTCGTTGCCTTTCAAAAATTATACATAAATTCAGCATTAACCCTGTTGCAAGAACAAAAAGTCACCCCTGGATTTTGAAAAATCACCTAAAGTGAAATAAATCAGATGACATTTTCCTTAGAAAAATAAGAGGGGAAAAAGCTGAGTTATTTTGAAGTGATAGAAGAAAAAAGATCTGAAATCGGGGAGTGCATGTTAATTTGCACCAACTTTGAGCTCTGCAGCGGTGCTCGCCTAGATCTGCATCTGAGGGTGACATGGTGATGAATGGACAGGGATGCACCTTGTATTGCCTCTCCCTTTCTTCTGTAGTGACTGGTGGACAGCAAAATACAAAATTCCTATGATTTGTTCTGCAGCCCTCCTCCCCACTTTACTATAATAGGATCTGCAGAGATAATTTACAAGGCTGAAAGACAATTTACTGTTTTCTCTAAGCTTTCTTTTCCCACCACCTTTACACTTTCTACAACCACTATGTACCTTCCACGTGAATATTTCTGGTCTTTATTCTTCTCATCTAACAACTGTTCTCAGTTTAACATACAAGACTTTAAACTCTGATGGAAATTGCTGTTCTTGATTTCTATCTTTAGAGTTGACCTTCTATTATTTTTTCCTTTAAAAGTTGCTATCTCTGTGTGTTTTCGCTCTCTCTCTCTCTCTCCTCTCTTTCTGTTTGTCTATGAGAGGGACATTATGTAAAACAGATTCATAGAATCTCAGTTTTCATTCTGTCTCAAAATTTATTCCAGAATTCTTGCTCTTTTTAAAAATGGAACACAAATTTTAAATATGACTTAAAAATAAATGGAAACTTTTATTTTATATTTGAAAAATTTATAGACCTGGAAGTGAATCTATAGAGTAGAAATAAGCAAAAAGATACAGCCCATCTACAGTAAGTTCCAGGATAAAGTGATTCTTGAACAGCTAAGAAGTTGGGCATCTTGCTAGGTGACTCTGGGGTAGAATCTGCTATGGTTCAAGAACAGAATACTAGCTAGGTGTGGTGGCACATGCTTGTAATCCCAGTACTTGGGAGGCTGAGACAGGGGGATCATACGTTCTCAGCCAGCTTCAGCTACTTAGTGAGGCCCTCCACAACTTAGTGAGACTCTGTTTCAAAATAAAGAATAAAAAATAGGGCTGGGGGTATAGCTCAGAGGTAGAATGCCCTGGGTTTAATCCCCAGTACCACAAAAATAAATAAATAAACAAAGAACAGAATACTGAAAATGTGGTATCTAGTTCTACAGTTAGCTGTATACAATGGAGAGATGAAAATCTAAGCATTTTTGCTTCAGTAAAACCACATCTAATGAGATCATGGACATGTTTCAGAAAGGTAGCAAAGCATTTTTAATTACCTATATATTTCACATCTGAGCCGATTGTCATGACTAGCATTCCTCCATTTCTTCCACCTTTTAAGCAATCTTTAAGGATTAAGATGTGGTTATGTAGAAGTACACAGTGAGCCTCTAAGCCTAAGCAACACAGGTTTGAGAGCAAGCTTTGTGATAAAAGACACTGGCAGATACGAATGCCAGTCCACGGGAGGTGCTGCATAACTCTCTCTAGTTTAACCAAGCCATCTAAGTAGCTGCAGGATGAACTCATAATGATATCCCAATTTCTGCCACTCCCAAATTAACATAAATTTCCTTTTATCTGTTGCCCATGGCTTGTCTTTCATCTTGAATTTTTAACCTATAAAGAGAAATGAAAGCATATTTCGAGGTGGAAAGAAATTGGCGAGTTTGTAGGCACAAACCAATTCAATTTATATTATAAAGGAAGGCTGCAGTTACAACTAGACACAGCAGGACATTATATTTTTGAAAATCAAACAGAAGAACATAATAGTTACTGCAAAATGTTTTACAGTTGTGAAACAGGACAGAAGGATGGAAGGGTTTTAAAAAGTTTTAAAGAAGATTTTAAAAAGGCAAACAGGCTGGGGGTGGTGGCAAACGCCTGTAATCCCAGTACTTGGGCTGAGACAGGAAGATCCGCGTTTGCAGGCAGCCTCAGCTACTTAGTGAGGCCCTCTGTAACTTAGTGAGACCCTGTTTCAAAATAAAATAATAAAAAATAGGGCTGGGGGTGTAGCTCGGAGGTTGAATGCCCCTCGGTTCAATCCCAGTACCGCAAGAAAAAAAAAAAAGGCAAACAGTTCTATGTCAAATTAAACATACAGGAAAGTAAGCCATCTATCTGTTGACTAGAGGGCTGGTAAAAGAAATGAATAAAAGAAAGCACTGCACAGGAAATACAGAAGAGGGGAGAATGAAAGGATCAAGTGTGCCAAACACTAAGGAAGGAATGTTCCTTCCTTAGTGATAGGACAGTACAACGTACAAAAAAATGAGTGTTTGGGAGGAGAAAACTAACTTTTTTGCTTAGTTCCTGTTAAAAAGGCTAATAACAACTAAGATCATCAGGAACACTATACAAGAAGCCAGTAAGTGAAGCCAATATTTGAAAAAAAAGCCCTATAAATCTAAACGGTTAATAAAGAGATTAGAAAGACAATTACATGTAATTATGTTTATATCTACAGATTTGTGTGAAGTAGTCTCAATAATGTTTAAAAAACTGTGGAACACCCATAATTAATCTTGGAATCCAATGCTAAACCCATTATTAAGGAACAATTAGCAACAACAAAACAAAGAAAAAGGATTCTACCTCCACATTCTCAAAATAACAGAATTTGAAAACTTGTGTTATATAATCTAGAATTAGCTTCATGAAAACTATAAATTCACTACTAATTTATATATAAAGGGTTAAGGAAAACATGACTAATTGATTACCAGCAACTTTAATTTTTACTAAACAAATTCATGTTAAATAAACCACATGGGCTTTTCACAAATTTAGGACTTAATAATGACAATTCAAAAGGGAAAGAGAGCAAGAATATTTGGATATCATCAGGCGTTTTTGCAATATCTAATTATTATGCAACAAACTCTTGTGACATTGAATAGGTTCCAAGAAAATAAAATTATTATGGCCGGGGTTTTATATGACAGAGTCTATAAAGATGACATTAAACTACTACTATTTCATTTTGGTCACACATTACCTGATAACATGCAGTTGCAATGAATTCAGTACAAAAGAAAGTGAACTTAAAGCTCATTGTACCGTATGTTAGAATTTGATTAATGAGCCAGGAATAAAGCATAGTGATCTATGGTAAAAGGAATGATAATAAAAAAACCATAAGAAATGGAGTTAAGCCCCATATTACTTTCCTTTTCATCAATATCTAAAATAAGGAGTCTTTTATTTTAAGTTAATGGACACATATCCTATGCCCAAGTTTTATGCACAAGGGAAAGATATGACTCTTCTGAAATTTCTTATCCAAATTCTGTGGAAAGCTACAGTAGTTATGGGGGGAAATGAGTTGGGGAAAAAAGGGAAACATTTTAGGTTGGCATTTGGAGTACTCAGGAATGCTTTAGAAATCTATATTGGGAACACTGATTTAAAAGATGGGTGTGATGGTGCACATCTGTAATCCCAGTACTTGGGAGGCTGAGACAGGAGAATTACAGGTTGGAAGCCAGCCTTAGCAACCTAGCGAGACCCTCAGCAACTTAGCAAGACCATTTCAAAATAAAAAAATAAAATAGGGCCGGGGGTGTGGCTTGGAGGTAGAATGCCTGTGGGTTCAATCTTCAGTACCACTAAATAAATAAATAAATAATACTACTGATACTATTATGAGTATTTTTATAAATATCAACATCACTATAAAGGAAAGTAACAACAATCCAGTGATTCATATTATGTTAAAAGATTAGAGGATAAACTCTAGATGAAGTTTTCCAAATGATCTAAATGATTTTAATATCTTCTACTCATAGTTTAGTATACTCGCCTTTTTCAACATAGTGTAGTGAATTGCAACATAAAAAAGAATATAAAGATCTCATTCCATGATTAGGATATGTATGTAACAACAACAAAACAAGAAAATATGGAAATGTAATGCCATGATTAACATAATTCTGTAATTATTTTAATATTTGGTTTGTTTAAATTTAAGTATAAAAATAAGGGCCAACAATCTGAGATTAGGAAAAACTTCTTTGTAAATTATCTGAAGATATAGCACAATTGAGTAATTTTAAAAAGGAAGGAAATAATAGAGAAGTCAGAATCAGAATAAATTACCCATTTATTAAAATGAAACAGTAATGATATCTTTAAAATGATAAATTTCTGAAATAACTAGACAAAAGGAAGCAATCAATAATTCTAACCTTAACTTTCATAGTAATAGCAAGAAAATATACCCCATCCTCCAAGTAGTTTCTAGTAATACTTTTCAGAGCAAATCTACATACAATTATGTAAATTTAGGCAATAACCACAGTTCCTGATAAACCTATATAATTCATTACTCTCAAAGGCAGTGATAAGTAAGTCTGATAAGAAAAAAATTACACATATTATGAGTGTCAGATTCATAGTTAAGTTATAGGGGATTTTAGAAATCTCTAACTTTTTGGGGGTGCTGGAGATTGAACCCAGGGCCTTATACATGCTAAGCACACACTCTACCACTGAGTGACAAGGCCAGTCTCCCAAATCTCCAACTTTTTGAGATTTGGGGCATGACTGACAACCACTCTCTCCCACAAAACATACATTAATATCACTTTTGGAAGCTGAATACCATGCTGATTAAGCTATAGGTATGACAAAGCACGGTAAATCTTATGTTTTTGTATTTATGTCACATTGAATGTTTATTAGTACCATGATTCTATCTATTGTATTCAGAATGAAACACTAACATTCTACCAAAATCAACAATAGGGGCTGGGATGTAGCTCAGTGATAGAGCACATGCCTGGCATGTACAAGGCCCTGGTTCAGTTTAAAACATCAACATCAGCCGGGAGTGGTGGCCCATGCTTGTAATCCCAGTACTTGGGAGGTGGAGACCGGAGGATCTGGGTTCACGACCAGCCTCAGCTACTTAGTGAGGCCCTCCGCAACTTCGTGAGACCTGGTTTCAAAATAAAGTATAGTGGTGATTTTTTTAAGTTCTCTGTATATTCTAGATATTAGTCCTCTATCAGAGGGGTAGCTGGCAAAAATCTTCTCCCATTCTGTTGGGTCTCTGTTGAGGGTCTTGATAGTTTCCTTTGCTGCACAAAAGCTCTTCAGTTTAATGCAATCCCATGTATTGATCCTCATTTTAATTTCCCGTGCCTTTGGGGTCTTATTCAGGAAGTCTTTACCTGTGCCTATGTGTTGAAGTGTTGGACCTATGCCCTCTTCAAGTAGCTGCAAGGTCTCTGGTCTGATTTCTAGAT